>JARJRV010000295.1:0-28454 GCA_030783925.1 Aschersonia sp. MBC 735 | reverse complement strand
ATGTCGTCTACTTCAATAATGCGCTGAGAGTGCAGCGATTGGGTTGGCGACGAGTGACGTCCAGTCCTCTACCTTATAATACCCTGGATACCCGCCCGAATGGCACTCCACCCTCTTCCCCCCTACAACCACCCCCCACCCCCTCTTAGGAAAAAAAAAATAAATCAAAAAATCGGGAAAAGGACTGCCTCAACATCCGGTGGCTGCCACCGGATGCGATCGCGATGAGCAACTCGACGGAGAACGCCGTCAAGCAGCAGCTTGTCGACAAGCTGCCCAAGCGCTTGGGGAGCTTGAAGTTCGGCATACAGTCAGTGACCCAAACTACCACGCAGCGCAGCTCCCATGGGCATACTTACCGCGCCAACCGCGCTGATTGTCTGACGGCGACGTTCTGACCACGGCAACCTCTGTAGGTCGAATCAAGACATAGTCAACCAGGCCGTGCTTGAGGTCTCTGATCGTTTGCTTTACGACATTGAAAAGAACCGAGCGCCGTATCGCCACGGACCCCTTGATCCTCGGCTGGTATGATCACGTCCCTGTCGCATACCTTATGATACACACCAGACGGTTCTGACCACCTGTATATAGGGCACATCAAGCAAGGGAGGGAAATGCGATACATGCCAGGACTCTCTACATAACTGCACTGGCCATTTTGGCCATGTGCGTCTGCCTTTGCCCGCCTTCCACATCGGCTATCTTAGATTCATCATGTCGATACTTCAGGAAATCTGCAAGGTTAGTACGCACTGAAGGCACAAAGACATGCATAGTGGCAAAGAAAACTGAAGGGATTTGGAGGGGCTAAGAGGGACATAGGATTGCGGGCGGGTGCTGCTTGAAGAACCCGATCGGAGGTCCTTCTTGAAAGAGCTGCGACGACCTTTCCTCGATAATCTCCGACGGACACAAATATGCAAACGGATCAACGAGCAATGCCGCAAGTCCAAGACCTGTCCATACTGTGGATCAGTAAACGGTCAAATACGAAAGATCGGAGTTTTGAAAATCGTCCATGATAAATTCTCGGCCTTCAATAAATCAACTGCTGCGAAGAAGGAGGCGCCCCCGAGCAAAGTGAAGTTCGACGAATCGTTTACCGAGGCCAAACGAGAGAATCCTGAGCTCGAGAAGCATCTGCGGAAGGCGATGGAGGATCTCAATCCTCTCCGAGTTCTTAATCTTTTTAAAATGATCAGCCCAACTGACTGTGAGTTATTGGGTCTTGATCCGACCGAAGGCCGCCCGGAAATGTTCATTTGGCAGTACTTGCCGGCGCCTCCGGTCTGCATCAGACCCTCAGTGGCGCAAGATAACGCGAGCAATGAGGATGATCTCACGACAAAGCTGGCCGACATAGTATGGATAAGCGGCATGATCCGCTCCGCACTACAGAAAGGGTCTCCGATCCAGACTATCATGGAGCAGTGGGAGTATTTGCAGATGCAGGTCGCCATGTACGTCAACAGTGACGTGCCTGGCCTGCAGCAGCCCGGGTTTGGCAAGACTACAAGAGGTTTCTGCCAACGCTTGAAAGGCAAACAGGGCCGCTTCCGCGGCAATTTGTCCGGGAAGCGGGTAGACTTCTCTGGTCGAACAGTCATCTCCCCTGATCCAAACTTAAGCATCGACGAGGTCGCCGTTCCCGAGCTGGTCGCCAAGAATCTGACATATCCGGAAAGAGTGAATCGACAGAACATTGAGAAGCTGCGTCAATGCGTCAAGAATGGCTGTGATGTGTGGCCCGGCGCCCAATGCATCCTGAAATGGGAAGACAATTCTTACGGCAAGTGGAATCTTAAGTTTGGCAGTCGAGAACTTGCTGCGCAGCAGCTGAGAATTGGTGACATTGTCGAACGTCATCTCGAGGACGGTGATATCGTCCTCTTTAATCGCCAACCGTCCCTGCACAAGCTCAGCATCATGAGCCACAGAGTCAAGATAAGGCCGTGGAGAACTTTTCGTCTCAACGAGTGCGTTTGTAACCCGTACAATGCAGATTTTGACGGCGACGAGATGAATCTGCATGTACCCCAAACCGAAGAGGCCAGAGCGGAGGCTATGTATCTGATGGGCGTTAAATACAATCTTGCGACCCCCAAGAATGGTGAGCCCATCATCGCCGCGACTCAAGACTTCATCACCGCCGCGTTTCTGCTCAGCAGCAAAGATAGGTTCTACGACGGCAAGACGTTCTCCCTCATGTGCAAGCATATGATGGAAGCGAATACACCGATAGAGCTGCCCCCTCCGGCGATTTTAGTTCCGAGGAAGCTATGGACGGGGAAGCAAATTTTCAACGTCTTGATGAGACCCAACAAAGCGTGCCCGGTGAAAATCAACCTCGAGGCTAAATGCCGAGCATACAAGGCCAGAGCAGGCCAATGCCCTGACCTGGATCCCAACGATGGCTGGCTTGTGGTGCGCAACTCGGAAGTAATGTGCGGCCGCATGGACAAGTCGACGGTCGGATCAGGAAAGAAGGATTCTATCTTTTACGTCATTATGCGAGATTTTGGCCCTGATGAAGCTGTCATTGCGATGAACCGCCTATCAAAGCTTTGCGCCAGGGCGCTGACGAATATTGGCTTTTCAATTGGCATCGGTGACGTTTGCCCGACCGAGGCGCTCAACGTCGAGAAGGAGATACTGGTATCGACCGCTTACAAGTTGTGCGATGACCTCATCGAAACGTTCAAGCAAGGCAAATTAGACAAGGCACCAGGCTGCAATATGGAACAAACTCTCGAGAATTCCATTTCTGGTATTCTGAGCAAAGTTCGACAACAAGCTGGCACATACTGTATAGACAACCTCAGCAGCAACAACGCCGGTCTCATCATGGCGCAATCAGGCTCCAAGGGATCTGATATCAACGTCGCTCAGATGGTGGCCGTCGTCGGACAGCAAATTATTGGTGGACAGCGTGTGCCTGACGGTTTCCAGGATCGCAGCTTGCCACATTTTCACAAGAATGCTCGCCAGCCGCCATCGAAGGGGTTCGTCAAAGACAGCTTTTACAACGGTCTCCTCCCTACAGAATTTCTGTTCCACGCCATTTCCGGCCGTGAGGGTCTAGTTGATACCGCCGTCAAGACTGCCGAGACTGGATACATGTCTCGTCGTCTCATGAAGTCCCTTGAGGACCTATCAATAAGGTACGACGACACCGTCAGAACTTCTGGCGGTGGCATCGTGCAATTCCAATTCGGTGCTGACAAACTCGACCCCGTTGACATGGAAGGCAGCGCGGAACCCGTGAATTTCAAACGAACTTGGAGCCATGCAGAAAATCTCACGTGGGATAACACCGAGCCCGCCATGACTCCCAATGAGATCAGAAAATTCTGCGATTCAATGCTTTCTGTTGAGCGAAAGCGTTTCCCCCGGCGCGGATTGGCCCATGGTGAGGAGCTTGGGTACGAGGACACGACCGACTATGGCATCGACGAACACGAAGGCGCCCGCAGGTTTATCAAGACCATTGAAGGTCACGTTGAGGACTTGGCTGCCAAGTTGGATCGTGTGCGCAAGCTCGCTGGCTTCAAACGCAACAAGGCGCCTAACCAGGTTGCTCGAGACCACGCGGACCGCACCGCCAAGGTGACCACAACTACGCTGCGTCTTTTCATCAAAATGTGCCTCGAAAAGTATAAAAAGGCCCACGTGGAACCTGGCCACGCTGTGGGAGCTGTAGGAGCGCAGTCCATCGGCGAGCCCGGTACGCAGATGACTCTCAAAACATTCCATTTCGCGGGTGTTGCCGGCATGAGCATCACGCAGGGTGTCCCGCGAATTAAGGAAATTATCAACGCATCCAAGAACATCAGCACACCGGTCATTACTTGTCCTCTGATGAACGATCGCCAGATCGAAGCCGCAAAGGTCGTCAAAGGGCGGATTGAAAAAACATACATTGAGGACGTGCTGGACTTTGTTGAGGACGAATGGCGCCTCGACGAAGGCAACGTTATTCTGAAGATCGACCGGGGTGCTCTTTCTGACCTCCACTTGGGTATCGGCATTTTGGACATTGCCGAAGCCATCTGCAAGCAACGGAAACTCAAGATCAGCCGAGACGATTTATCCGTTCAAGGGGACAGAATCATAATTCGAGTGCGGGACGCGAGTGAGATGCCGGCTAAGAAGACAACGCGCAGCACTAGAACAGCTCTTGAAGACAGCGGCGACATGCTACTGCGGGCCAACTTCCTCCGTCGCGTCCTCCCGGGCGTGCCCATCTCGGGATACCCCGAGGCGGCCCGGGCTATCATCCAGACGAGCGAACAGAATACGCACATGGTAGTCGTGGAAGGGTACGGACTGCGAGAGTGCATGACGACGGAGGGCGTCATTGGGACCAAGGTCCGTTCCAACAACGTCATGGAGTGCCGTGACGTGCTCGGCATTGAGGCTGCTCGGAGCACCATCGCCAATGAAATCAGCCAAGTCATGGGCGACATGGGCATCGATCCACGACACATGCAGCTCCTGGCCGACGTCATGACTTACAAGGGCGAGGTGCTAGGTATTACGCGCTTCGGACTGTCCAAGATGCGCGACAGCGTGCTGCAGCTCGCCTCGTTTGAAAAGACGCCCGACCACCTTTTTGATGCGGCTGCGGGGATGAAGACGGACAAGATTGAGGGTGTAAGCGAATGCATCATCATGGGTCAGACAATGGCTGTAGGCACCGGCGCGTTCCAGGTCGTGCGTCGTTTGGGTCTCCGACCAGGGGACTTTGAACCGAAAAAGACGCTGTTCGAGGATGCCTGGAATGAGGAGGAGGCGAGGCGCAAACAGGCACGTCGGAGCACGAGAACGTGAGGGCCGCTGAGACATTTGTACTTGATGAAGCCTCGTGTTGGGAGTTCTGGAATTTTTTTTTGGCTGCTGGTCTTGCAGACTGCATGGCGCTGATCCTTTCGATTTGGGCCTCTGCTCATGACGGAATATTTCCTTGGCATATCGAACATCAGCAGATCAGCGTTCAATTTCATCGGAGGCATGAGAGAGCGAATCAAGAAAGACCGAGCTCTAGATGCATCAGCATACATGTGGTGACGCGCCAAGGACAGCCCGGAAGTCCCACTCCTCGTCGTATGCAAGTGCCCCATGTCCACTACATGAAAAGGATAATGTATTGAGCTTGCCGAGGGTCAGTGCTCTTGAACAGTGACTCGCCGGAAGCAAAGAGAACTACCAGGACCAGTGGCACATGTTGGCTCGGTCCGAAGTGGCCATCGCAAACCTCTCCGAACATGCCTAGTGCACTGATTCGGCAGAATACGAGCATTCTGAACCGAGGCTAGCTGAAATTCACGAGATGGGATGAACAAGTCCAAGCTGAGTCGGAGTTACACTGCAGGAAGGCAAGGGAGGTGGTGAATGCTGTGTGCGTGGGCTGTGCCAGAGAGGCAAGGTTACATACGAGGTGCCCTCACCCGTGCCCTCTCGCCACTGTGCTCTTGAGATTGAAAGGAGGCTTTCTAGGAGGACATGTTGGCTCCTTTCTTGCGGTCGGCTCGGCTCGTTGACAGTGCCGCAAAGGTGTCATTGAGTTGGTCCATTTCCGGGCAGGGAGGCGGAATGCAATGAAACAATCGGACCTTTCTGGTTCTGTCATGTCGTTGCGGTGCTTATCGTAGATGATTGGACTTGGCCTCGTGCTCTCGCAGATGATTGTCTACGGAGCGGATGTGGCGTCCGAAATAGGACTGCTGTCTGCAACGGTGAGATGGCCCCCGCAGACGATTGCCGAAGCACGGCATGTCTTTTCTGGGTTGGAGAAACGTGCGTGTAACTGAGTGGCAGGAGGATCGACCAAATGGGTGTACCGATGCTTATTACACATCAGATTGGCAACTGAACTTGGGCTGCTGCAGCCTTTCAGATCTGAACCGATCCCTACAACAGTTAGTGCCCAAGTTTGTGTTTTGGCAGCAGAGGTATCTAGCAGTTTTTCCGAAGTCTCTTGATTTTCCGACCTTTTCTTCAACATCGCGAAGCTGCCACGCAACAACGCACCTTGCACGAAACAATATCGGCAACGCAAGGTCGCGGCTGCGGCAGAGGCAGGGAGCAAGGTGCAATGTTCCAACTGTCAGCATTTCGGGCACACCAAGGTTTATTGCAAAGCGCCACCAGCTGACCCCTCAATTTGCCAAGTAGATAGGCTAGGAGCAAAAGAGCAGCAACCGAATCTACCGCCATGGTTAGGGGAGAGAAAAGGAGAGGTACCGGTCGACCACCAAGTAACACCAATAAGAATTACTTATCCCAAGTTTCCACACCCTACAACTAGCAGCCACCTCCACCACTTAGTGCGTCGCCCACAACGCCTATCAGACCTATACAGGGTGCTAGCAACCGCTATAACACGACAAGCACTACCATTAGATTGTCACTTCTAGACCGCCAAGAGAAGCAGTGCCTCTGCCTCTATAGAGCAACATCGAGTCAAAAGTCGCCTCCAAAGGAAACAAATGCACCGTCACCAGCAGACCCCGTCGGACTTGTCTTCCGGCATGAAGCTAACATCACACCGTGAGCAAGAATGCTAGCAGGCTCAGTCTTCATAGAGCGCAGAGCGCCCCTGCCTTACAAGCGGGATCGAACCACGGCCCTTGCCACCCGCAGTAAGGGATACCAGAGCGTCACCAGAAAAAGAGAGGTACCGCTCAATCACCAAGTGACGCCGATAAGAACCCCCCAACAATCTCGTTGATGGCCTTGTCTACCGCCTCAGCCGAAATGACGTTGACCTGATATGCTCGGCCTGGCGTATGTGCCAGCCAACATCCTTTCTTGGACGATGCTTTCGACTTACACCTGACTCCATAAGTCATCTCGATTTTCGTTGCCTCTTGAACTTATCCGATTTTCCACACCCTATAACTGGCAGCCAGGGAGGAGTACTTGGTTCCATGTGCAAGGCAGATCTTCTCCGCTTTCAAATTGTGCTCAAATGCGGAGTTACGCAACGCCGACGAACTCGAAACGTCTGGCCAAAATGGCGATGGTGGCACAAGCGACAGGCCAACAGACGCTGCGGCGCCCGCCGAAGATTTTTCTGCAGATCTCCTTAGTCACTTGGCTGGAGACCCTTGTTCAAGATACCAACTGACCAAATCGACCCTAAGGGGATACCACACCAGTGTATGGTAGGCAAGACTTCGATGCTCTTGAAGGCTCTCAGTGTGAGCCAAATTTTCATCTATTTTGTCGAGTGAGAAAACACCCACCCGAGGCCTGCTCTTCCTTAGTAGGTGACGGGCCACACAGGGTCACTAAGTCAACTGTAGCAAAAGGCGCAGTAAAGAAAAGAGTCCTTCCAAATAATTGCGAAGGTCCTGATTACGTAGTCTAAGTAAATAAACCTGGCTTATTGCCCTTGGTGCTACTGCCACGATCGCAAATCGCAAAGAAAGCGTCGTGACTTCGACATTGAATGGAAGGTTGTACTGTGGCAATGACCTGGATACTCAAGGTCACGGACTAGGCTAAAATTCTCAAAAGGCAAAGTGATTTAACAAGAAAAGCATAATAAACAGTTGATCTAGTGGGCGAGATCCCATTTATATGCCCATAGCGGTGACTCGCATGCGAGCCGTCGTCGAGCAGGTGTCGCACTGATTCCTCCGGTTGTCAGGCGAGAACTGCGAGGCCATGGCCGTTATGCGGTACTCCGTACCTACATGTAGCCACCAAATCACCTGGCATGCTGAGGGCGTACAAGGCCGAGCAGGGCGAGTCTTCGCGGTCAAACCGCAGTCACCTCTGATTTTGTCACGCGGCAGACACCTCGTTGTGCGCGATACCGGGCACACCGTTCTGTATCTGTCTACTTCTCCAAATGGAGCAGAGGGGATGAGAAACCCGCATTGAATAAGGGTGTGATCCAATGTGGCGCGCGTCTTTTGGATTTGGCGCACGTCAGCCTGTTGGCGCATTTAAAATAGGTCTAGCCTATCTTTTTACCGCATAATTCAATGGGAATTCCTGGTATTGGCCCAGAACACCAGAAGATACTCTGTACACCTCAGCTCATTTTCGAACACTAGAAGTACATGAAAACCTCGCCGAGCTCATTTCCTCTGCAGTGCTGCATGATGCCGGCCGGACCGTGCTTGAGACATCCTTCCCATCAGCTTGAGCCAGCGTCGAGCCGAACCTCCCGCCTGGCACCTTTCTCCGCATAGCGCGCTGTCAATGCGCACGCTCCCCTCTTCATGTCCAGGGCCAAAACTGTCTTGGTCGCATCGGCTTGTTGCGTAATACTGGTGGCTTTCGGGCTGGTACACAAAAGAATGGCTGGCTCTCGGGTTACCTCGAGCGAAGCCGCGTTGGGCCCGATCATAGCGTCGTACTGATGGGCCGGTTGGGAAAGGCAAGGAGGCTCATCATGTAACCATGGTCCACGGGGTAAATGGACATGGAGCGCCGAACGTCACCTTCCATTGTCGTCAGAGAGCATGGGCCTGCGCAAGACCTTGACAGATGACAACGCGGGGGGGGAAAGCACACCACGGCCCTTGACGTTGAGCAAGGATGGGGAGCGAGGGGAAAAGGTAAGGGCAAAAGGAGAGAGAGAAAATGTATATAACGGTGACTGGTGTCGGTAGGTCAATGAGTTTGATCTCAGGCACTCTCTGTGTGGGAGTCGAGTAAGGTACAGAAGGCAGCCGTTCCGTTCTCCTTAGAGGAGCCCTTCTGTGTCTCTCCCTCGAGTTGTGAGCTTTTTTATTTTTTTAAAGCCATTATGAAGAACAGCCTCATTCTGCTCGCCGGCCTTGTTGCCGGCAGCCTCGCAATACCCTCGGCCTCGCATGTGCTGCATGAGAAACGCGATCTGGATAGACATCATGGCTGGAGCAAGCGAGGAGCCGCCAATGGCGACACCAAAGTCCCGGTCCGGATCGCTCTGAAGCAATCCAACCTGGACAAGGGCATGGATTACATTCTCGAGGTGTAAGTCATCATCCTGTTCCGAAAAGCACAGCAACCTTGTCAGGTGTTGACTGAGATTTGTGCCGCGGAACAGCTCCGATCCCAAATCTGCCAAGTACGGGCAGCATTACAAGCCGGAACAAGTTATCAGCATGTTTGCACCATCTCAGGATACGATAGAATCCGTCAAGGGATGGCTTGTGAAGTCTGGTGTTCCTGACGACAACATCAAGCTGTCCCGCAGTAAAGGCTGGCTGAGCTTCGAGACCACTATCAGCAAGCTTCAGTCGCTCGTCAAGGCCGAATATAACGTCTACCATAGCTTGTCGTCCAGAGATGATCATCTTGGCACAGAGGAATACAGCTTGCCAGCCGAGGTCGCCCCGTTGGTGGATTTCGTCCTCCCTGGCACCACGTTCGCCCAAGGTTCTGTCGTCAAGCGCGATAAGAAGAAGCAGGTTGTCAATGCTATCAAGGAGCCCGCCACCGTTTTGTCGAAAGAGGACGCGAGTCGGGTACTCAGCTTCTACAGTAAGTAGGCCAGGTTCACTCGTGTGATAGTCGTGGAATGGTCGCGAGACTGACACTGAAAATTCTCAACTAGATACGACTTTGTACTGCGATCAGTACATCACTCCCAACTGCATCAAGGCGATGTACGGCATAACCAACGCGACATCCTCCAATCAGACCAATCCCCTAGGCATCTTTGAGGCGATAGAAGACGTGTTTGCGCAAGAAGACCTCGACCTCTTCTACAATTCTGTCGCCCCTGAGATTCCTGGGGGTACCGGACCGCAGCTTGATTTCATCAACGGCGCTACGGCACCCAATGATCCCGAACATGCCGGCGGTGAGTCGGATCTGGACTTTGAGATGGCCATACCCATCATCTATCCTCAGAAAACGACTTTGTACCAGGTCAGGAGCCAAGGAGACCCCTTCTTGGCGTTTCTGGGTGCCATTGACGGCGGTTTTTGCTACGAGAATCCTGACCAAGTCCCGAACGAAATGTGCGACACATTCGCACCTACCAACGTCATCTCCATCTCATATGGCGGGGCTGAAATATACACATCGCCAATAGTTCTCAAGGTAAGTTATTGGGAGGAAAAGAACAAGGGGCGGGAGTACCAACGCAAGACAAAAATGAGACTAATAATGAGGACGTGCAGCGCCAGTGTAATGAGTTCATGAAGCTTGGTCTTCAGGGCACTTCTGTTGTCGTGGCCAGCGGCGATGATGGTGTTGCCAGCCCTCAGGGAGTGTGTCTCGGCCCCCATCACGACGTGTTCGTACCAGATAACCCTTCTGGCTGCCCATACATCACATCCGTGGGTTCCACCACGCTTCCTTCCGGCAGTAGTGTCGGCGACCCGGAAATAGCCACGACGCGCTTCTCCTCTGGCGGAGGCTTCAGCAACGTTTTCGACCGACCCAAGTGGCAATCTAATGCCGTGGGCAACTATCTCTTACGCCATAATCCCAACTACTTCGCCTACAACACCACTGATGGCGTCATCCCCGACAAAGGCGGAATCTACAACCGAAACGGCCGTGCTTACCCAGATATTTCGGCTGTGGGCGACAACGGTCTTGTCGCATGGCAGGGCCAGCTGCGTCTCAGCGGCGGCACGTCCATGTCTGCGCCCATCGTAGCTGCAATCCTTAATCGTATCAACGAGGAGCGACTGAACCTCGGGAAAGGGCCCATCGGGTTTGTCAACCCGGCGCTGTACCAAGCCTATGACGAGAGGCGCTCGCTATTCAATGATGTGAAGCAGGGTGACCAGCGTTTGGGCGGTGCTTGGGGGTCCAGATACCCCAGTGCTTGCGGCAATAATGGCTTTTCAGCCGTTCCTGGATGGGATCCCGTCACGGGACTGGGCACACCCAGATATCTGCCAATGTTGCGATATTTCATCGATCTATAGAAGTGTCGACTGGGTGGTTGCTCGTATGTATATAATCATCGCAGCTCCACAATGTCGAATAAAGATAGCACCCTTTGAGTGCGTGATATTTCAACCGTGATTGCACTTGCCGTCCCCTCGACTCCTTTGCCGTTTTTAAGATAGGGTTTACCGTCACCTTGCCAACCGAGAGCGGCACATGAAAATGCTGACACAGTAGAGTGATGAATGACGGCAAACACGAAGCCTTGTTCTGGCGAGCCTAATCTTTGCACCTCAGTCTTGGTCGGCTGCAGACTTGGCACGCGACGAAACTTTGGGCAATGTCTTCGCAACCATGTATTTGAGGACGAGTTACTCGAGGAAACACGAGGGTCAGTTCAGTCACGTGCCCGCAATGTGGAAGCCGGCCTCTTTTCTGAATCACCATCGCACCTTCCGTGCGACATATACACGTCATGAGTACATGCAGCAATTGTTCTGGAATTAAAGTTCACGGCGTTGACACTCTGTCATGTTCTTCCCTCTTCACCGATTGTTCTACGCCGGAGACGGACACTTCGCTATGCCGTGCGCGGCTCAAGACGTGATCAGTACCTGATTACAGACATGTTTTCTCGTCAACAAATCCGGTTGTGCCATGGGATTCGACTTTAGCGTTGATACCTGCCTCTTGTCAAATCGCGTGAGCATCAAGCCTCCCGCACTGAAAGTACAAATGGACATTGACGCGCAACCGTCGCCGATTTGGGATTGGTAGAACAGTCGTCCTGATGACAATACGACTTGAAAAGCAGACGCTGGTCAAACGAATGTCTCGGCTCGTGCTAAGGATATGAGGGCAGCGCCGGGGCCGAAAGAGGTCTAGCAACACGTGGGCTGATATTATACGGGCGTTCAATGGCGCTGTAGGATTGCAGTTAGTCGTGAGATACGTCAAAGCTCTGGCGGTACAGTGCAAACCAAAATCGAGGCTGGCAAAAATGCTGCTGAAAATCCAGCAAGAGACTCCCGACAATACTGGACGACACGCCTGTACTAAACACAGCACATGACGTTTCAAGGAACGCGCTTCGTCGATCCTGGCAATTCATGATATATTACGGGAAAGAAACACCCAACAATCTGGATCATCGTTTCAGCTTCTAGCTGAGAACATCAGCTAGGCCTGCTATGGCAGCTTGACAGGCCTCAGCAGGCCTCAGCATTCCTAATGCTCTTCTCATCGTTCAGAGGTGAGAAAATGGTGGACGCCCAGGCCTCGCACCCTGCAAATCGAAAGAAAATGTTATCGAACCGCAATGCGCCCCAAACCCTCCGACAAGACATTCGCCGTTGCGTCATTCATACAATGGGTTGCCTGCGCCCCTTTGTTCATAAATGATAGCCCCGCTACGTTGCGATTCAAGAGAATCCGGTTCATGAGAGTGCAGGGACAAACGATTACAAGCACCCTGTTTGCCCATCGCCCGCATGCAGCAGCACGCATGGCATCCCATCGACCTTTACCGTCAAATCGCTGCTGTAGGTCTGCAAATTGCTTCTTGGGGCCGAAAACGAGGCATGTACCAGCTCGTAATGGGGTTAACATGCGCTTCCGCGTCACACCAACGGACACCAGAACTGAAGTCGGGATCCGTGCGCCGTGCCGCGCCGCGCGCTATGGCATCGATGTATGCAAATGGGGGAAGCGTCATGTGGATCTTGGCTTCAAGCTCTGCTGCTGCGCCTGCGGCCAGAGCACCTGGATTTCGGGCAGGGGGAGGATGAACTGGCTGCGCAGCCGCCACAGTGGACCGGGCAGTAGAGGCACCTTGACGGCGAGAAGACGGCGCCGGAGCCGTGCTCGCAGCCTTGCCGAAGTGGCTGGGTTCGACTTTGTAATGATGAAAGCTCAAAGTCTTTGGACCTTGTTGCCCAGCCTTTGCCACACTGCCCGAATCTGATGACAGCCTGCTTGTGATTTGTCCCAGTTGTTGACCGCCAACGGGACCGAGAACAACTTTTGCTTTTGACATAGCTCGCTTCTCCCGCTGATTGGCAACATGGATGACGTCGTTGGCCGGCTGGCCAGCGAGCCTTTTTCTTCTTTCGGATTGCTTGCTGGGTTTCAAGCCGTCTCGGAAGCGTATCCGCTGAATGCCGGCTCCTATGCATGGCAAGTCCTTCAATTTACAGAGGGAGCATTGAGGCCGCGCTAGATCGCACTACAGCCAAGAACCCGTATTAGAGTTGATGCTCATTGAGAAGAAAGGTCAGGCCTCGAAAGGCGCTTGAGGAAGATTCATCATGTTGCTCACCCCTTTCTTTGAATTGCGGCAGGTGTTGCAGCCGCGGCCCGAGCCAATTCCAGGCATTATGTTTTGTTCGACTTGCTCGTGGGTCAATGACTGACCAGGTTGGGACACCTGAATCAAGAGCCGTCTTGGAGATGCTCTGCAGAAGGACGATGTTTGAAAGTGAAGTGATTCAGAAAACAAAAAACAAGTTTGCATCACGTATCAAACCATCACGAAAATCTTCCCGAATCTTTTTTTTTGAGAGGGAATGGAGGCTCTCTTATAACGCCATGGGTTGCAAGAACGAGAGGAAGAGGAAAACCTTTCCTGGCCTGACGAAGTGGCAGCATCGGCCAACTTGACCTGCTTGGCTGGCATCTCAGTCACTGAGGATGCCCTCTTTCATCGGCCAACTCGAGAATTGAGCGAGAGACAACAAAAATCGTCAACAGTGAGTGGCCAGTAGGCCAATCTTCGGCGAACTCGTACAGGGATACTGACGGCACAAAGAGGGGGTATGGGACAAACTCTTGGATGGATAACAAAAGAAGCACCAGCATGAGTAAGACAGACGTCAGCTTTTCCCCAATCTACAGGACTTTGCGTTGGCAACAACATCACAACTTCTGCATCCGTGAGCCTGCTCGATAGCTGGGAGCAATGAGGTCGCCGAGGATTTCAAGAGAGCTTCCGACGACGCACCAAAAAGAGCATCCTGTCGGAGCAGACTGCAGTGCAGGTGTGGCCAGCTTGGACTGCCTTCCTGGCTCTGCTCGGGGTGTAAAGCAGACGGCCTGCGCGGTCAGTGTTGGCTCCGCCTTTTGCTATCAGGCTGGATTGACATGGGGCTCGAGAGGGGAACATCTGCTGACCGCGGCGAGAACCTTTTCGGGGGGCCCATGCAGCCAAGAAACAAAAGGTTTTGGGGGCCCCTTCGCCAGGCAGACGAGATGCTGCGTCAAGCGCTCAGGGTCAACTTGACAATCCTTCCCTGCCCCGCGGGTGGTAAGCATTAAGCGCGCGCTCCATCATCTACTTTTCTTCTACAAGTAGTCAAAGTAGTCGCCTTTACGTCTATCGCCATTTCCTCCTCGCTTCCCATTTTACTGAAAAGACAGAACGGGTCTTCAGTCGCATAGCACTATCTCGGGGAGTCGCGCGAGCAACGGCATCAGACAGGCCCGAGCTTGCAGGAAAGGCTCCATTTCCGAGCTGTTGCTGGGGACTCGCTGTCCACACGACTTCATTTGAAGACGCGTCAAAGATCATTGCTCTGACCAACAGGCTCCGTGATTGTCCGGCTCGCCGGCCCCCATGATCAATCACATCGAGCATGCCTCGGAGTGACACTGCCTTGCAGAGACTGCCTATCTGTGAGCATCTTGCGGGCCTCATTGGATCGTGTTAGCACGGTCAACGTCCGATCATGACGGGGTGTGTTGAGTGATCCTCGTCCCGGTCCTGATCCCTTCCCGCAAGGGGACCAGCGAAAGGGAGGGGGGGTTTAGTTGACAAACAGGGTGACGCTCATGCGGAATGACATGGGTCAGATATAATCTTCTGCCATCATATGTATTCAACAGCAGGTCGTTGGTCAAACGGCGATGAGAATGGCACGGAGCGGCGAGGGGCCCGTGGATAACGGCACGCATTACTCAATCCACTTCCTCGATCGGCGGAATTTCCCAGCCGAACCTATTAGCTGATGCATGCGGCACAAACGCACTGACAATGGCGACAAGGCATTGACTTGCGTAAATGACAAAGCGACCAACGATTTCAAGTCTGAGGACGCAAAGATGCATCATGCAAGATAGTCATGAGTGACTCAGCTGATACTGGTCTACCACTGCAGAGAAAGAGGACAGGTGCCGTGCTCGATAGAACCGAACAAGCAGTACTCCGTACTGCGGAGAGATACGACGCGGAACGAGCAGGCGCCTCGGCTCGTATTATTAGTAGAAGCCCAAAACAGAAGTTCCTCACGAAGCAGGGTGTCATCACTGCTGACCAGGCTGGGCGGACAAGCTGTCAAGTTATTAGACGCGCGGCGGCGATAGCCCAATCGGCATTTCCAACACCAAACAGGCAGGCATCCAGAGAATACCGCCATGACAACATCTCACCCTCTCTCTCCACGCCCGACATCCCTATGCGGCCAGGGCAGAGAGGGGGGGGGGCGTCGGTGACTTCGACTGTAACAGAGCGGATTGGTGCCACCTTGACCTCGCACCGCCAGGCCATTCAGGGCGTTGTGCCAGGAAAGATAATAGAATGGTTCCCCGATGTGTAACAGCCGTGCAGCAGCAGCGCTGTCAATCCCAACCTCGCAACAACAGCGCCGCCGACTCGGTCTCCTTGACTGTTCATCTCACGCACAAGAATACATACATGTGTTATTGCCAGGCGCTGCGTATAGCATCTGCAGTGTCCGATTCAGTGTTCTTACCCCCCACGCGCAAAAGTTGGCCGATACGCGACAAGATGTAGCCAGCAAGTACAGAGTAGAGCCCTTGTTCAATCCCGACACGGCCCTGGGGCATGATACTGCACGCCCCGACTAGATGTTGGATGGGGCATGCTGGCCTTTATTGCAAGGAACGGGGCATCAGTTGGGTATTGACGATGGGAGTGCTTCAAGCGACTGACTGGCTGGTGGTGCCTGATGAGTTCAGCATTGTATTTCGTGGTCAGCGAGGCCAAGAACGCCTCGCGACCTGGGCAACGAATCAAAGGCGCGATCTACAAGGTTGGCAACTGTTTGCTGTTGCTGTTATGGGCCATGTCCGCCTTGGATGTACCCCAAAATCCTTATGGCGAGCACGCAGACCGAAGTATGCCCCTCGACGCGCCTGCTTGCTCTCAAGGATCCTGGCAGACCCGCCATTGTCGCGGTGTGTTTCCTGAAGTGAAGCGAAGGGGAGTCAGGGTCACTGGCAGCGGCATGTCAGCAACCTGCATGTTTGCTATTGCCCATCAGCGCCTGACGGATGGAACCTAACATCGGCCTTCTCTTGGTCCGCGATTCAGCAAGCCGCACGTCCGCTTGAGACAAGTTCTAACATCTTCGCTCCATGGGCTGCCGGGTCAGGCAGGCACCGGGCACAAACATCACATACGTGTGTGCTCTGTATGGATATCAGGGTTGTCACGGCACAGGCCGTTCCCTGAGCCTATTAATAATGTTTTGCTTGTAGGAGAAGAGGTGCCGAGGTGACTGAATCGCGGACTGGCCCATTTCTCCCCCACCAGCACGGACACAGCAGAACGAGGCTTCAAGACGGCAAGTGCGCGCATAATGCGTGTTTCTACGGATTGCGCAATTGGGCGTTCCATCACGGCTTAATGGCCGTGGCCATGCATGCAATATACGCGCATAGGGCAAAGTCCTTTGGTCCATGGACTCACTAGACCTGGGAGAATCCGTTCCGTGGGTGGATGGTGAGGCGATGGTCTTCCATGGTAATCATCATAGCTAAATTCGGAGGCGGCGATGTCTTTGTCTCTAACCGAGGGGCATCCCCCGTCCGCGGCTATGACAGATCACTTGGTTGGTCTTATCCACCCGGCACATTATTGCAGGAAACCCCGATGCAGCTGGAGTGTACGATCAACATCTCGCTTACCGAGCATCCGGGACCTGTTAAGACCGGATCACAGGCTCCGCCGATTTCGCGATGGAGGACATGCGCAAAAACTCGTTGACGTTTGCGGGGGTTGGATTCTGCGATTGCCACAGCAGCGTCCAATTTGCGGCCAGGGGGCCAGCCATTCTAGCCGAGGACTTCTTCGTGTTCCTGGCCCCATGGACGAAGAACCAAAATATTGTACGGCGACTGCTGCAAAAAAGAGGAGGGACAGACAGACGGCGAGAGGATACGGCTGTGTCTGCTGGAATGGCCCATTCAATGCAAGATCAGCAGATGACTGCCTCGTTCCCATCTGCCCACATTTCGTTCTACTCAGAAGATGGGAGCGCTGCGTCCGTCGGATTGGTCCAAAGATCTGTTGAAAGGTTGCCCCGTCATATTATGACTATTTCGACCCCACAAGGGTGTGAGGAGGGGATTTCGCAAATCGTGCCTCGGTAGTCGTCGACACGGCAAGTTGCCAGCGGCACGCAAACTCGATGGAGCTGTTGTACGATGAGGCGAGGAACGTGCGAGCTGGTGTTTTTCTCTCGCCTCACAAACGAGGGCTGACCGGTCACGTCTGGCAACGCTCAGAAAGCCGGGTAATACTGGCAAAGCCTCAAACTTATGTGGGCGAGCCTTGAAGCTCCACTGCCGCAAAGCCTAATTTTGCGCCTTATGCGGCTGACGCGCGGCGGGACATGCCGAGATGTAACGCTGCGTCCTAAGTCGAGGAGGAGTTTGTGGAGATATTCATGCGTTGAAGTCGATGAATGGATGGGGGGTCGTGTTGCGACTTATCGTGAGCCAGCCTTGTTTGACAACACGAAATGCCTTTGTAACGATTGACGCTGACTGTCGCAGGGCCGAAGGACCCGGCTGGGTTGATCGAACGGTTTTTGTGTGTGTCCCAGGGTCGCAGAGTCACTTGTCACAAAAAGCAACCATGGAACGGAAAGAGCATCCCGCGTTCAATTGATATCGTGGAGGAAATGCTACGTCTTGTGTATCGTCCTCATGGCGTCATGCTGTGACATTCGATCTTTGTTGGTCGTCGTTTGCAGCGGCACAATTGAGAAATGTATAAAAGTGCGTCTCGGACGTAGCCATGTCAAAATGCCATGCGAAAAGAGAGAGTCAGAAGACGAAGGAAGAGACGAGGGATCAGAGACATTGAGATCCAACAACCCGATCTTCCGTCCGCCATGAAGTCCCTCCTCGCCATTTTGGTCCCCGTCGCCGTAGCCGCGGTCTCTTCTCCCTGGGACGACATCCCACCCTGCGCCACCAACGGCTTCTCAGAGGCCATTGCGTCCGCTTCCAATTGCCAAAACGATGACGTCTCCTGCGTATGTAAGAACTGGAAGGCAATCGACAAGGTCGTGTTTGGCAAGGTTCGCTTTGCATGCGGGCACGATGTGTTGACAAGTATGCGCCATCTTTGTCCCTGTCTTGTGCTGTGGGATGCTGACCTGGTGCAGATAGGTTTTATCCGACGGTGAGGGGTATATGCAAGGGTCAGAGGGAAACCAAAGCCGAAGCCGAATGAGATGGGGAGCGCGGGTTGTAGAGGCTGGTTGCTTGGGAGATGATGATGGGAGGATGTAAGTCTGTGGGCGCGCCACGGAGTTTGGGACGTGGCGTCGCTGTCGATATGTTGATCTGCTGTGTAGAGGTGGTGGTGAGTTTGCGGGATGGAGGTGAGAGTGTGCTGTATAGTCGATGTACTCAATCTGATGACGTTGAGCTCTGCTATGAAGATGGTTGACGGACTGGGCTGGCCTGAAGGGGGAAGTGTCATTTGGCTTATACGTGCTTTCCTGGAAGGGTCATGACCGCTTTGATATCTTTCCGTAACCACCAGCACGAGAGATGTATGGATGGAGAAGAGCCACCAAGCGGTGTTTTCTCCTGAACTCGAACGGCACGCCTAGAAGCGCCACACGTTTTGTTTCGTTCGGCTTGTCATGATGCGCTGTAATTACGAATCGGCCGACTGAAGATGAGTGCGTTGTAAGAGTCGCGAAACATGCAAGTCACGCTGGTGGTGGCGCCGGACTGGGCTATAGCGATTCACCTTCCCACCCTTGAACGGTCTCATCCACAACAAGACATGATGGCTTCGCTTGCCACCCACGGTCTTTATCGTTGTGTCGATTGCTTCACAATGCTTTGCAGCGGACCGTTGCGAGCTCCCGTCCCAATAGGACCGAAACGCTCGATAGGGGCTTCTCATCTCGACCGCAATGGTCCGGACAACTTGCCGATGGTCAATGCGGAGATCAAAACGCCATGTGTTGGTGGCAACGTGAGCTAGTTGGTCTAAAAAAAAAACATACAACACTGGGTATTCGCTGCTCGTCACCGACGCAACTACTGATCCAGCGCTCACCAGATTATCAACGGAGATCAGACGGGATCCAGATTTTGCTGGTGGCTATGGTCGTATGTGAGGGTACGGGGGCCGTTGAAGGGCTTATATTGCTTTCAGCTTTCCCTGGCCGACGCGGCATTTTGGTGGTGTTTACGCTTGTGTTGCTGATGTGAAGTTTGGACGGGGTGTTTTTTTGGTGCTGTTTAGCTGCCACACGGATCCAGCAAGACACATTGAGCTGATCACATCGGTTTGAGTCCTCAGGCGTGTGCGACGGCTGGAGACTGATCAATTCAAGTATCGCAATGCTGCTGGGTATGCCAAGGACGCCATGGTCAATCCTTCCTCGCGGCACGAGGCGCGTATGGTCACGCAACATTCTCACACCCCATTTCCGTGACTTGGGCTGTGATGCTTCCGACGCATTGCTGCACATGCCTGACAAGGTAGCGTCAACGCAAAGTCAGTCAGCGGCCGCAGCTGATCGGTTGGGAAGCACTGTCCTCTTGAGCGCTTGCTTGGCTTGACCGGCAAACAGCAACGAAAAGTTGTATGCTTTGTCTTATGCACCTGCTTGATCAAATTGTCGCGTACACAAGACCTGCTGTGCATGCGGAAAATCGCTGCATGATCGGATTGGAATCATGGAGCATCGTGGCTCGAGGTGGGGGATTGTTCGATGCCATCTTCTATGGCTCATGCGAAGACAGCATCCTCTGTGTCTGGCGACGTTGCCCTCCATAATGGACCTCTTGTTTTATGTTGTGGGCGGCTTGCTGCTCGTACGGGCAGATATGGGCTGGTGCATTCAGAGCACATGTTGTCAATTGATTGGCAGGTGGTAGCATGCACTCGACAGAACAGGGTGAGCAAGGCTTTGCACATGGGATGAACTGGACGAGTGACAGCCGACATATTGCGTTTCATTGCACTGAAGCTGTCAAAGCGAAAGCATGAATGTCAGTGTAATCTATCAGGAACTGTCAATGCTAATTCGAGACCCTGACTAGAACTTGATCTGTCAGGTGTGTCCATGCCAGACGCAGCGTAACACGACCATTGTAATGTAACCCAAGTCAAATCAATTCTGACGTATACTTTGCTAGCTTTGGACTGACTTTGTGAATCCAGGAGATCGACCAGTCCGCTGTGACTATGCCATCAAGTACGGGCGACGACGTAGCGCATGACACTGTGATATCTATGAACCGGACTCAACCCAAATGTGTGATGAGCGCAGTCTGTAATGAGCGCAGTCATTATTGCCAAAATGCCGACGTCGACTCCAGGAGCAACATTGAACGCGTCGTGGCGCTGGCGATGACAAGGCTCGAGGGGGTTGGAGGTGGCTCCCGGACTTTGACGGTGACAGCGCTGCATGAAGCCGCCTTATGAAGTGATGCCAAGCATGATTTCGTACGCTGCCTCGTTTGCGTCGCACTTCCCCAGGCCAATCAATTCTCGAAGGCGTCAAGGCGTCACTCAACGAGCTTGCGTTCACTTGACATGATGGTCAAATAATCTCCTCGCCAACACGACCGTGTGATTACGCTCAAATCAAGTATTGTTGAGTGACACGGTACCATGATGGCATGAAGCGGCGTTCGCGTCATGAATGTAATATAATTGGTAGTACCATCAGCCAAGCAAGGCTGACGTTTCGCCCTCTGAATTCGTTCCGGTACACTGACTCCGAACATGCTTCCGCTCTCCTGGCAGGTCTAACCCAAGATTTCATGAGCAGCGATCCGATTCAGAGGCGATAGACAAAGGACGTCTTGAATATGAGTTGAGCGACCGCAGCCGTATAGGAAGGGGGCCCGTTCGCACAGAGGCCCGTGCGATGCGCCTTGCAAGATGCCCCGCGATGCAATCTATTTTCCTGTTCTAGATCCGGGGCAAGAACTTTCCAGAATAGATCGATGTGACACGTCTGATTAAATTGTCCGAGGTTTTGCGGGATGCGCGGAGCGAGCTTGCGTTGTCGCGGCTGATGACTGCGCGCAGACGCTGGATGCGCGACGCAGAACCGCGCGTCTAGTTGTAGCAGTGGGAAGTCTTTGGCAAGCTGCTGGCTTTTCGACACACATGCAAGCCAATTTGGCGTGCTCTCCTTGACGGCCGTTTGCCTGATGCCACGATTGATCGACACATGACCCTTGGCCACTTCCTAAGGGCTAGGCTCCCCTCTTCGAGACCATGCGGAACAGCAAGTAAACTTGTGTGACTGAAGTCCTTGCATTCCATTCTCAAAGTTCTCAGGTTGCTGCCATTGTCTTGTCAGCATACTATGCCAGGAGCAAGATGAGTTGAAGCAAGGCAAGGAACAGCTACCGCAAGGGGACTTGACGACGAGGAGAAACATCAAGCAAAGCAAGGACGTGAACAAGAACAACAAACAACTCACCCTTTCCGCCATATGTGACAATAGCATCATTGAACTCTGCATCAATCTTCTTCAAGACGACGGGCGCAATCGCCCTCTCCAGCAAAGACAGCTTCTCTATGGCCGCCGCCCCAAACTCATCGGTATCCTGCTTGAGCTGATACAGACTCAACTGCACAATCAGGCCCAGCTCGCCAAACGAGTCCTTCTGCGCCGACACATCCTGCAGCGTCTGTTTCACCTGGGGCTCCAACCGGAGAAAATCCAGACCGACATCGAGCGAGCTGCTCCCAAAGGGCGGCGAGGCCTTGGCGTCGTTGTAGGCCGTGACGAGGCACTTGTGGATTTTGACGGCGTCGACTTGGACCTGAAGAGCTTGGGATATGCCATTGGACCCGGGACGCACGAGTTGTACGTCTGATGAGAGCGTTTGGAGGAGAGACTTGACCTTGGCAACGTCGGCGCGGACGGTTTGCGCGTCAGACGCGTAGGTGGGCGATGAAGCGCATATGAGGACCGAGAAGAGTTGAAGAGGACGCATGGTGGATCAGAGACGCTGGGGAAGTCAAGATGTAAGAAGATTGAGATTGTTTCCTTGGGATCTTGTGTATTGGCTGGGTCAGATGTGTACCGGTAGAATGTCAGGAGAAGATAAACTCGGCTCATAGGACGGGGAGGGCATTGTTGTTTCTTTCTCCGTCTGGGACCAGAATTATCGCCTCGTATTTGGTCGCAAGAGGAAAGGAATCTGACAACGAGGAGACTCGAGCGTCGGCGGCACTTGGTCGCATCGCTCCAAGACAAGGCCAGTAGCGCTAACGCATTTTCTAGAAGCTAGTCTTGATGTCGAAGATGTCGCCTCGTGCGCCATGTTACCCTCCCCTTTCCCGGCCGCGCACAGACGGGCTTCCAATTTAGAGTAGGTTTGCCACGGGGGGGCCGTCGAGCATCCAAGCGAAGTCACCGGGTTGAACAGGCCTTCTTTTTCTTCTCGCAACGATGCATCTTGGTCGGATTGCTACCGTTCAGCACAGAGCGTAGCTCAAAGCGGAAAGCGTTGTTCGCAAAACACGAGATATGAAGATCAGTCAGAGTGAGACAGGCGAGGAATTTTACGCCCATCACATTTCACCTATATGCTGGAGCTTGCGATGCTTCATCCCAAATACTCACCGGACTCATTTTCTTCTCACGATTTTCCATGAGAATGAGCACGATGCGCAACACGCTGTTGATCGTGGCCTTCTGTGCTTTGCGCGTCGCGGCACAACAAGCAGGCACGTCTCTCTCTCCCTCTCTTCAGGGAAGTTGTGTGATGCAATCAGGAAGCAAGACTAACCGCCCTCAAAAACAAGCAGTGTCATCAGACGTGTTTGACAAGATTAAGCGTTACACGTCCTTCGCGGCTGCTTCATACGCAGATGAATGTGCAACGCCGCCTTCGGGCGCAACAATCGTCAACACCTTCAATGACGCGGCGTCGGACACGCAGGCGACGCTGTTCCGCGACGACAGCGCCCAGGAATTAATCATGGCGTTCAGAGGGACCTCGACACCTCAGGACCTCGACTCCGATCTCAAGTTCCAACTCGTGCCGCTGTCTGTGGCTGGCGCTCAATGCTCCGACTGCAAAGTAGGAGATCTGAAAGCCAAGTCAGTAAGGCGCAAGCTGACACGAATGTGAACAGGTTCATCAAGGCTTTCAGTCCTCATTCAACACCATCGCCGACCAGGTTTCTTCGGCCATCAAGTCCGAAATGTCGTCGGGTTCGACATCGCGCCTCGTCATCACCGGTCACTCGCTCGGTGCCGGTATCGCAGCCATTGCCGCTACTTCTCTCGCTGGACAGGGCGTCAAGGTCACTGAGACATACACCTACGGGGAGCCTCGGAATGGAGATGCCCAATGGGCCGACTTTGTCTCGCAGCAGCTGCCTGAGGACACATACTTCCGAGTCACTCATGCCAACGACGGCGTGCCGCAGATTCCTCCGCCCGTGCTTGGCTACGCGCATCATGGTCCCGAGTACTGGCAGAGCAAGACCGAGGACAACACGGCCCAGTCGACGCTCAAGTGCGCTGTAGAATCCACGGTACGTCTTCATTCCGTGCAGAGCAGGCTCCTTCTTCAACGTCGGTGCTGACGAACAAAAGTCGTGCAATGAGGCGCAGGATTTTGGCTCGAACCCCATCAACGGCGCCCATCTCACTTACAGCAACACCTTCATCGGTAGCTCCCTGTTTGTGACTTCGTGTGGTGCCGTGCTCCCCTGAGGCGTCATGTGTCGCTCGCCTCCGTGCCTAGCTAGATTAGTACGCCGCGTGATTAGGATGGGATGGCGCGAGGGAAAGCGAAGAATCGGGCAACTGAGCCCTGAGCGAACGAACGGGACTAGCCTCCCAGGAAAGGCACGGGGTCCGCGATACCTATCGGCGTCTTTAGCGTATAGGCGTTGAATTAAGAAATTGCATCATAACGTCGACACCAAGTGCCCTTGAACGTACTAGCACCACCAGTAGTCTGATTCCGTAGTCCCAAGAGAGCAGATAGTCTCAACCACAGCTCTTCGTCCAACCCTGAGACATAGAGACTCGACCCACTGATCATAACATGTGAGGCGTCCGAGACCGTGCCTGGCCTTGCTTGTGTGTGCGTGAAGACGAGGCGGAGTGAATGGGCTGGCCCAAGGTCAAAATAGGACAAAGCGGGTTTTTGCCTCTGCGCCGACGGTCACGTCCTGGAATTCGACCACCGTCCTTGTTATCCATCACATCCGGATCAATTGGATCTTGGCGCCCCAGGTTGTGCTTTCCCAACGCCAAATCTACTGAAAATGACTTAGAAGGACCTCCTCCACTCAAGGCGCTTCTCTCCCGCTCATCGCTTCTCGTCAACACCACTGATTTTGTATCAAGAATCATATTCCTCTCACACATCATGTGGCTTGTACCAGTGGTCGTGACGTTGGTGGCCTCACTGGCTTCGGCTACGCCCTTCCGCCGTGATGGCACGAGTATCAACGCCTCCCTGGACAAAGTATCGGCGCAGATCACCACTATTAACAACACGCTCAACACACTCTACCCCGGCGTAATTGGGACCATCATCGCCGTGCAGATCCAGGACGAAGCAGAACAGTTGCTCAAAGACATCAACTCGGCCGCTGGTACGGCTGACGAGTCGGCCCCTCTGAGTGATAAGGAGTCTGCCAGCGTCGCCTTCTCAGTCGCAGCGCTCACCGGCGACATATACGGTCTTCTGGACAACTTTGTGTCGAAAAAACCGCAATTCGACAGGGCTATCCTCGGTGTTGGATCGGCTTCTGGCATCGTCAAGTCCGATTTGCAACAAATCATGAATGCCACCGATAAATTCGGCTCGGCTTTGACAGTCAAATTTGTGCCAAGTGTCAAAAATCTCTCGCCACTTCTCCTCTCGGCCATCGACCATCATTTCCAAGAAGCACTCAAGGTTTACGCATGAGAACGCCGGCGGAGTAGGAGTTAGTTCCTAATGACATTTGTACAATTCTTCAACTCCAATCTAGATGCAACGACAAAAAAATTGAAATTTTTCATTAAATCAAACTGCATGCTGCACCATGACATGATCGCGTTGCATGTCTGCGAGATGGTTTTCGTCATGATGCAGTGAGGCACCTGGCCTTTGCTTTTGCTAGCAGGACGGCTCAGGATGTATTTGACACACACACACACACACATCATGATGAGGACATAGACCTGGCAGCGAACCCAGCTTGGGCACTACGAGGAGCTGGACTTTCCTTTTCTCGAAGCCAATTTTTGACTGTGGAAGCATTTTATCGCCCTTCAAGTAGCCGCCTAATCAATCGGGCGACGCCATGCCCTCAAGCGTAAGCGTTGCGAATGTTCCCACCGCCAAGGATGCGACACCGAGATTTTTGGCGCCATCTTTGGGGGCCATCGTCCTGCGCCGCCTGCGCTAGAAGAGAAGAATGAAGAAAGAAGAAAGGCCATTCTCAGCGGCGAGCAAGCCTTCCTGCCATCGTGGGCCACGGATCATTGAGGGTACAACTTGCCACATACTGAATATTCGAGGTGTGAAGCGCGAATGGATTAAAAAGGAGCAAGATGCTGGCTCACTCCGCACCTGTCCTGCTGAAGCAACGCCTGCTTGTTGTTTTGAGCATAGCAGCTGCTGGCCAGAAGAACCCCAGAACCCCAAATCGTCGGCGCCCACGAGGTACAAGATGCAGATGTGGCTTCCAACCTTGCCGTGCTCGGGTGCATAAGTTTTCGCATCGTGTAAAGCATGTTCATACGCGCAGCTTTCCATTCCAAGTCGAATAAATGCTTTCAATCAGCTCGTGGTTCTTATTTGATGAGACGCGGAATTCCTATCAAGTCATCCACTGAGCCTTTGGAATCACGCAGGATATCGGGAGGATCGTGGGAAGGTCTGCTTTTCAGATGCGCTTGACGTCAGTGATAATGTGCATGAATTCACGGAAGCATCGCCGTCGAGAGATAGATTTTTCATCACCAAGGGTGACAGTCAAAGTGGCCCGCGGACACGTAAGCGAAGCCAAGAATGCTGCTATCATTCAGTGGTTGACAACCAGAAGCACAGGTAAGTGACCATCTGTCGCGCGGCCTCAGCAATGGCTTACGGTCTCGGGACTTCCGATCTCACCGCTCTGCAAATCATGGAGGGCGAGTCTATTTGCAGGGCGCATGGCCATATTCCTGCGGCTCAAAAGCATCCTACTCCGTCCTCTAAGCATCACGACGCAAAGCACGAGCTTGCTGCCGTTACGCAATCCCCCTGAGAAGCTGTAATTTTTGTTTGTGGCGCCCATAGATACGCCAACGCAACCATAAGCTGAGACAACCTCAAACAAAATGTTAAACACAGTGTATGCTACCGGATCTCGTAAGAGACTGTTTGCTTCGATGACAGCGATGATAAAGACCGCGCAAGCCAAAAACCCTGTTTCGTGGGCAAATAAGCCCTGGATCTGCTGCGAGATGAATCTGCGGGACGATGTCATTGACACGAGGGTACCGCGACCGCGAAAAAGCTCAGCACTATTATCTTGATATGTCCTGTCCATAAGATTCAAGCAGCGCCCATTGTTGCTGCCAGAATCATGTTTGCCGCTGATGACAGGATGAGCTGGAATGTACATCATAATAACATAAAGTACGAGCAGCGCCTTGGGAAGCTGAGCAATCGGCACCACGTAGAAGCCCCCCGCTCGGGTCGCTGCCGAAAAGAAAACCAATCAGTGAAAATTGTCGGGGATGGACAATTGATAGGCCGAGGTTTGAACCTACAAAGCGCTTGAAACAGCCCGTCCAGGAAACGGGGAAACGACGGAACAGCCTGTATGACCGGATTTCCGCGATTGAGGAGCTCAAAAGCAAGCACGCTGAAGCCGTTCAGGGACACGACAACAAACAGCAGCCACCAAGTATCAAGGGCTGGAAAGAGAAGACTGTAAATGCGCTGGGGGTGATCCAAAGTGAACTGTACGCAGGCCGTCCATTGTATCACACGCTGGGATGCTGGTAATACTTTCAGTATCTTTGAGATGACACGGAGAGACAGGCGAAGGAAGATCGGATAGGCCGTGTTTCCAGCCAGAATCATGAGGCTCATTGTAATCAAAACGTAATATGCGCCCTGGAAAGGAATCATGTTGGCGTCTAATAGCGACATGCCTGAGTTGTTGAAAGCAGACACCCCGTTGAAGATACCGAGCCACCAAGGATTGACTCCGTTCTTTAATGCTGTATCAGAGCCATTGCTGGCGATCCAGGCCCCGAGGCCAATGCAACCCAGCAGCTGCCAGGCAAATAAGTAGAATGGGATCACGACAGTTAGAAGACCGAGGGCGTGAGACTCGATAGAAGTATCGTGCATCGATTCGCTGGTTGCCAGATTTGCGAAGTTGCGAGAACAGCCTGCGTTTGGCTTTTCTGGAACGGAGAATGAAGAGCTTCCAGGCTCGACAGGCATCGTTTTGTGTTCAAAAGTGGTCGCACTGGAGGGATTACTGATTTGTTCTTTGATCAAGGAGCCGGACGAGACCATTTGTCGTTCACTAGGGCTGTTTCTCGATAAAGTCATTGCTTGAGGGACGTCTATGGTCTCAGAAGCGCCTGCCAAGTCTGATTGCGCGGGTCCAACATGATGCAATGTCCGCTTCATGACCCTTTTTGAGAGAAGTCGCCGAGCTGCAACGGGCCACATGGATGTCCAGACAGAGCCTCCGCAGAAGATGAGTGCGCAAAGCATGATTTGTTGCCAAGTACTCAGTGTGCTCAGATTGGTGGTGTTAAGACCAGCTTCAG
Organism: Aschersonia sp. MBC 735; assembly: GCA_030783925.1. Taxonomy (NCBI): domain Eukaryota; kingdom Fungi; phylum Ascomycota; class Sordariomycetes; order Hypocreales; family Clavicipitaceae; genus Aschersonia; species Aschersonia sp. MBC 735. The sequence goes on along the minus strand of JARJRV010000295.1, from coordinate 576 downwards.
TGATGGCGGAGACAGCCAGAAACAAGCTGTCGACGTAGCTGACGCTCCATCTAGGGTTCGACGACGCCCAAAAGACGACGGAAGCCAACAGTGGTAGCAGTATGAAATAGACCCAGTGAAAGAGAGCGAGGTTGACTCTGGGAATCTGACGGTGAGTTCGACCTTGCCGCGGCATGACGTCGAGTGAGATGTCCATTCATGACAAAAGCGGACGTGACAAATGACTTTTCATGGAAGGAAGAATAACGGGAACGAAAAGACTTTTGTAGTTCATCAGGAGCGCCGAACAAGAGCACATGGCTGGCTGGGAGCCATCATGCGGCCGGCAGCAAGATTTCCCACCACGCATCATTTCATGTACAGAGGACGACTCTCGGCGCGAGGTCGTTCAGAGCGGAATCGATGCTGCAAGCCCAACAGAATTGGAATGGACGGATGGCCGAGAGAGGAAATGAAATGAATTCTGTAGAGTACTGACATGTACTTACTTATTATCCTGTGTTCGATTGGGTCTTGCCTGAGCCGGGGACCCTTGACCGGCTTGGGCACTTGGCCTCAAGGGGGGGGGGGGGGGGG
>JARJRV010000294.1:0-52845 GCA_030783925.1 Aschersonia sp. MBC 735 | reverse complement strand
CTCCATGCTCCATGCTCCATGCTCCATGCTGCATACTCCGTACTCCATGCTTCCATACTCCATACTCCTGCACGCCGGGACAGATCAGCTCCCTGGTCCAGCACATTCCATAGAATGCTTGATGCACGACCGGTCTAATCGAGAAGGAACGGGTTCATGTGCATCGAACGAAGCGTCTCCAGCTTGACGTGCAGCGGATACACCATATTCTCTAAATGATCTGCTGCCGCAATCTCGCGGCAAGCATACCGTGCTCTGCTGCTCCACGTCGGCCGCATTGTCACACATGGTGCGAATTCGAAAATTCGACAAGACGGGCCATCTCAACATCGAAGGCCCGAAATCGCTGTGCTCTCGATTCGCAGATCAGAAAGATGCGGGGTAAAAACAGCCTCCATCAGTGTCATTTTTCCACTTTTCCACGGCTTTGTGACTTCCACTCGGCAAACTCTCTGCTGGGTGTGTGCTCCCTGGCAACGGGCTCGATCCTGAGGAGGCGTCCCACACTGGCCGCCACCGCCAATATCATCTTGGACAAAACTTGGTCGGTGGCGATGAGCCAATGCAACGTTGCGGGATGCCATTTCCGTATCATCGAATCCGACAGATTGACCAGCACAGGCAGGTTGTCCAGATGAGCAAAGACGACGACTAGTTGCAGCTCAACCCACAAGCCCAACATGACGTGCGCCACCGCTGTCGGCAAAATTGACAAAAGCTGCCCGGGTTCGAGCATTCGCGGAGCTTTGAGTATCACACCATTCAGGTTCCAGAAAAACAATGCCTTTTCTCCATCGGCTGGATCCGTTCTCTCCGCCACCACGACTTCTTCGCCCTCTGCCTCGGCTCGATGCCATTCGTGCCGCACGTATCGGTCCACTCTGACTTCTGGCTGGTCATCTCCCGTCGCGGACACTGTATGCTGCACGTGCCCCAGTCGCACGATTATACTTCCTTTGATGACCTTTAGGTATTCGGTATGAGTCTCGTGCCAGTGCAGTCCACTGGACCAGGTTGATGTCGATGGCAGCGAGATGATGACGCACTCGGGTGAACTCAGGTCATACGTCACCGCGTTTGGGAGGCCACGCTGTATGAGAGCAGGAATGGGTGTCTCGGACTTGGTGGTCATGGCCGCCTCGTTCTGTCGAATTTCTTGTTGCTCAAAGTCATAAAGAAAACATTGTGTGAACAGATACGGCATATTGCTGACTGGCGATGTCGACCAGAGGAAGCTAACCAAGGGTGAGTGAAGTAGCTTACAAATCAGCCAATGAGGCCGATGGATGCGCGGATCCTGGAGGCTAGAGTGCATCAGTCTTCAAAAACGGAATGGCTCGAGTGGCGTCGTCGCTTATCGTCCCTTGTTCTTGATCTGCCGTGAGATTAGGCTCCCTTACCCCGATCATTCTGCTTGGCATGACCATTAAGAGTTCCTTCAGAGAGATTAGAACACTCGTTGGCTGCAGTGCAACGTGAAGTCCGCAGATGAATGTTGATGTCACGTAGGGGCGACCAAATGTCTCCAAGCAGTAGCATTTGTTGCCCAGGCTATGCTGCATCTTGGTCTGCGGATAAATTCTGATAACGTTGAAGATACGACAGACGGCAACGATGGTCTGATAGTACCGTCAACGTAGACGGAGACAAGCATGCAGCAAGTCCAAGATTTGATCGCCGTCCGATAGCCAGTAGCTCCCTTTCGGTTGGAGTGAACGACATACAAAGAGAAGGTTGAAGGTGTTGTGAGGTCGTGGAAAGATGACGGCAAGAGCTCGACGTCTGGCGTCTGCGCGCTGTTTCCATATCCGTAAATGAACCGCTCCGGCACTCGAGAATTTCGTGTTTCATGCCGAGGAGGACTACGAGCAAAGACCGTCATGCAATCGTTGTTTTAAGGGCTTCTTCTATCCCACACAAAGGGTTCCCGCCATACATAAAGGGAGAGGAGGCCGAAAAGACCGAGTGACTGAACAATAGGTAGCCAATAGGAAACAAAAGCAAATCATTGCTGAGAATATTGCCCAGCAGCCTTTCTTTTCCCATGACACGAACCATGGGGCCGATGCACTGGCTCGTATTTCTTTGTCGACTCGCTGCACAAAGGCATATCACCACACAACGAACTGCATGCTGTTGCCAAGTTGAAGTTGGGCCGCCTTACTACATACTGTCTTCGTGATGCATTTGTCGTATGACAGAAGTCGACTTATTAACTCAGCAAGTGCGACGAAATCGTGCGACGAAATGAGTCCAATGGGATAGTCATCGCCACAGCCACAGCATCAGCACTCGAAAAATATTGTTCCAACGACTAAGACAAGGCCAGAACACCGCCCCCGCTCGGTGAATAAATTGTGTAACGGCATCTATTAGGTCGTGATGTCGGAAATGTTGGCACATGGCGTGCAGAAAGCGAGATTCCGCAGTCTCAGATCGAAGATGCTTTTCTTTCACGAACTCCATTCGAGAGAAAGATGGCATGCAATCTTCTCTTGTTTAAGAAAACGGATGTAAAGAAGCGTGCCAAATAATGAAGCGTCCTTTAGCTGCCCGGTAGGGTAACAACGAAATATGCAATCCCCTCCCATGAGCGATAACTCGACAGATTGAAACGATGTGTACTCATTTCTTGCCCCTGCGTATACAACCAAGGTCTCTGCTCAACTTGACCATTCATAAGAAACATATCCGACCTGGTAGCTTAATAAGTCAATCCTTACAATATGCTGATGTTTCCAGGCCCTCCAAGGCCATTTGCTTCCAACAAGCCAAAATATATTTCCATTTATATTTGCGCGCCTTTGCGTAACCGCACTTTGGTAAGGTGCAGTCAAGTCATCGCAGCACATGCCGATAATCAGAAAATGACTGAAGGTGTCCTGCTACTGCAGGGGACATCGTGTTTCACGAAGCGAGCAGTTCGTGGGAGGGGTCCATGTGTCGCAGACCTTGGTTGCACGCATAGTCATGCACTCATGACATATTATTGGTGTCATGGTCGCACTGAAATGGTGAAAAAACATCTCTCACGAAGATAGCAATTCAGGTGAGACGAGAAACGCAGGAACGTGCTCGCCTGAGCTATGGAGAGCAACCAGCGTGTGACAGCTCCTTCATTTACGGAAACCACCGGAAAGTGACATGTTTTGCAATATTCAAAGCGAGTGATCGATTCACGGATATCTAAAAGACAAAGGAAAAGAAATGGCGGAAAAATCGTGACTCGTCATCCGGCTCATTGCTATGAAGACAAAGCCATGTCTGGCCCCGGCGCCCAAACCAGCTCGATGACGCTGTCATGTTGGCGTAGAGGCTGATTGTTCTCATTCACCCAACGAGCATCATTGGCCCTCCCAATGTACGTCTGCAGAACGGTACCGTCGTCTTGAAGGGACGCCTCGGCTAACTCCCAGGCCACCTTCTTGCCCGTTCTATGCAGTGACGCTCGCTGCGTACCCATCTTCTTGTCAAAATTGGAGCCGTTGTCATCTTCAGATTTGAACGTCTTCTCGACTTGGTCGGCATCGAAATTGATGCCCATGGGATACTGGGCAATTGAGAAGCCTGATATGATGAAGTCGTCGGCTGTTTGGAAGCGCTGTAGCGTGCAGTCTTCGCCGCAGATGCGGGCTAGTCTCGTCAAATCGCTGGGGTTCACATGATGCCAGCTGCGGTAGTGGTGGATAGATAGTAACTTCCTGCCCCATTCGTAAAATCCTGACGGGTCCTCGAACATGTCCAGCTGCCAGAGGTCAGGCAGGGCTGTGAGCTCGATGTGGGAGTGCTCTGATACGCATTGGCGCAGTAGCCGGTCACCTTGCCACTCGGCCTTGGCAACCTTCTCTTCTGATGCGCAGTCGTCGAAGTGTTTGGCAATCTTGCCGGCCGTCCTGTGTGAGAGAAAGACACCGGCGCCACCGAAGGCCTGTCTTCCATGTTTGTCGACGGCGAAACTGTCTTCGGAAAGTGCGCCAACGTACATGTCGCTTTTGGCATCGAACTGGTGGAGCCGATGCGTCAAGGCGTGCATGTTTGGGAAGAAGGTATCGTCGTCGCACAAAGCCAGCCACTTCTTGGTCCGGGCATCTGGGTGCTTATACATGGCCGGTATGAGAGCCAGATTGCGCGCCGCCATAGGCAACGACGAATTGGATGAGTACGTGTCGGCATCGATACCCGCTTGTCGGAGAAGGCTCTTCGCAGCTTTGAGATCTTCATCTTCCGCGTCCAAAAGCATGAGAATCAGCTTGCCGCCGTTTGACTTGCCAGAACCGTCCGTCAGCCAGAAAGCCCAATCGTTCAGGATGGTTGTTGAAGATTCGACAAGGCGAGTGTATGTGGTGGAAACGCCAAACATGAAGTCCGAGGCATTGACATCTTTGGGTAGTGCCGACGTCGACACGGGGACACTGATCGGCTCGGGACACGAGGTGCGATCTCGAAATGTCTGCGGACGGGCCGGTACATATTGAAAGTCGGTTGGCAGCAGCTTCTGGGAGACTTGTGTCAGGCTTGATCGCTGAACGGTGGGTTGGCGCACAAAGCGAAGGAGGCGCTTTGTGTATTGGAAGGTGTCGGTGAGTTCAAACTGTTCCTTCAGCTGTCTCAAGCGCGCAGCGCTTGTCTGGCAGCTGGCCTTCTCGGTCGTCGTTGAACTGGCATCCTTGGCTGTCCAGAAACCTTGTCTGCTGCTCGAGGAGGGTCGCGAAGGAATTTGGCTAAGCACCGCTCTACCGGGAGCCGAGCGGGTATAGGTGAGGATCACTAGAAGAACGAATAGGTACACGGCCGTGAGGACGATTCTGTAGCGTGTTTTGCCAGCCATGGTGACGGCGTGCCTGTCTTCTGCAGTGCTTGGCTGCCGCGGCCACGAGTCAGGCAAAACCAGGTGAGAGCGTGTAGCGGGTATAATGCTGATCGGCAGGCAGTAGGCTACGAACTTGTCAGTAAAGACGACTCGCCGGCCATGAGATGCAGTGTGCTAGATTCCCATTTTTTCAAATTTAGTTGGATGGGCGCCCTTTGTTATTATATGTGGTGTCGAAGTTCGATGTATGTACATAATACTCCCAGCCAGGCTTTCTTGGCTGCTCTCGGGGGTACCAAAATGGGAATTCTGACGGCCGGTTCCTGTCCCAAAAGGGGCTAAGCCCACTTGAGTGGATAAAATGGCTCTGATGGCTCCCAGGGCACGGACAAGACCTGGAGCTACTACTTTTAGTGCCGAGATCAGCCCAAACGCCCCTCCTTTGGCGGACGGGGACTGTTATTTGCAACAGCAACGAACGGGCAGCTATCGATTCAGCGTGTCAACGATGCTTGTCCGACGTTCCAAGGTTCTGAAACGAGCATTGCTTCCTTCACCTGGCTTGATGCAAAAGGACGGTCTCATCGGGAGTCAGCCATCCGCCGCCAGGACGCGTCATGATCGGCTATTGGCAGCTCTTTCCCTCCAAAGTTTTCGTTCCTTCTCTCATTATCCTTTGGCTCCTTTCATAAGTGTCAACGTGGAAGGTGCAGCAGCCACCCCCACTTCTTCACAGCACCCATCCCGCCCACCCAAAAGCCAGACACCACGACGCTTTCGCCCGCAATGTGTAACTGGGCTAAGGATGCAGTGTCTCGGATCGCGAAGCAAGCAGCACGTTCCAGGGGCGCGATCAGCGGCCTGCTAATGGCGCACTCGAATCGATGGGCCAATCACCATGTTGGATTCCACTGGCGTGGCAGGATCAGCACGCTGACATTCCTGTACTCTGAACACTACGAGCTGTGATGCCAGCGCGAGACATCTTTTGGCTTCCATTTCTTGCACGGAATTAAGAGAACAGAATCGCCGCTGGCATGAGCAGCAATAGCTTCAGGAGCCTCCTGTTCGCTCTCTCAAACGACATCAAGCAAAGCAGTATGCTAATTACGTCGCAGTCCGGGAGGAGCGATGGAGGACCCGGATATTTAGCCTCAACGCCACTGTCCGAGTGTCACTCTTGGAGTGGTAGAGGAGCGGAGACGGTCGCCGCTGATAAGACTGAAAATGAAATTCGAGCCCCGGCGGGCACGGTGACTTGGGGGACCCAGGCCCGGAACCGTTACTGTATGAGCGCATACGGAGAACGACATCCAGGACTTTCATGTGGTACAGAGACAGGAATCGGCCCAGCCGAATCTGACGACTGCAACCGGGCCAGCCGACTGATTTCCCCTAAATTCTCCATCGCGTCATCCAGGTCATTCAATTCTCCAAGGCCTCGCCGACTCGGGTCGTGCGAGGCAGCGGCGACACCACCACGACGTCACGATGTTTTTGTGCGCCTACAACGTCTTCTTTGGCAGTTGCTTCGTCTCCCGTGGCACGGCACACAATGCGACGCTCTCCCCATGTATCTATACAGGGCAAGACGCACTGCTCGCGCCACAATAGTGCCGCCGTGCATACGGATCGGCTAAGGTTGGAAGAAGAGGGATGGAAGCGCATGCGCATCTTGCTTTGCATAATCATTAGACTTGTCGCTCGAATTTTCTCATGAAAAATCTGCTTCTCGTGGGAAATTTCCGCCTGTAGGACTATCGAGTCACTCCTCATCTACTACCAGGGCACACCTGGGAAATAAAGGCAACGGCAGCTCGTGATTGCGAGGAATCTCGACCTGCTGCCGCCAGCAAATTTTATTCTCGTGCCTTCAGCTATTGTCCCCATCAGACCAAGCAATATGTCGGATGGTGCTCGGCTCGGGAGGGTCGCTTCCCTCTTCGACCATGTCAAGCAGAATTGGTGCGAGGAATTCTTTGACGAAATGTATATACACACAAATGGCGACTGCATCGAAGACATTGCACTCACGGAGATCGAATGCAATCAGCTCGAAAACATTTCCAGCATCAAACATATGCTCCAGGACGCTGCGGCTCATGGAGAAGTCGGGCGACCGGTCCTCAGTATACTGGATTTATGCTGTGGCCAAGGAAGACACAGTATTGCTCTTGCCAAAAGATATCCTAGAGTCGAGGTTCTGGGCGTGGATCAGAGCGAGTACCTCATTGACCTGGCTCGACGGCGTTCCCAGGCCCAGCACGGCCTCAGTCAGGTCAAGTTCGAGCAGAGTGATGCGCGCCAGATTCCCGCATCTGATGATGCATTTGATCTCGTCATAGTTATGGGCCATTCGCTAGGGTGTCTGGATGAGAGCGAAGGAGCGACCATGATGAAGGAAATCCGCAGGGTTTTAAAGCCCGGCGGCTCTGTGGTCATCGAGATACCCGACAGAACGCGCTTCCTTGACAAGTTCTCTCCCAGTGGTTGGGAATGGTTGTCCGAGCCAAAGCTGAACAGCGGTGGCAGCGATGACAATGACACGGCTGGGCTGGGCCAACGACACGCATCGGGCAGACCTGTGGCACGCGAGCTCATTGCCTGTAGAGAGCGTGAGCTTTCAGAAGATAAGAAGTATGTCGCGAGCCGTGAGATTGTCATTGACATACTGAGCGGCTCTGTACTCAGGGATCAGTTCTATGTCCTCCGGCTCTACAGTCTCGACGAGCTGGCCGTGTCATTCGCCGACTGCGGTTTGCAAATGCTACCTGACGAGTCAAGGCAGCAGCTGGCACCCCAGCAAGAAGGCACAGGAGACGCCCACATGCTTCAGGCTCGCCAGCTCGTCGTCGCAGTGAAGCAAGCACCGCCAGCGGCCCTAGCAGCACCTCAACCAATGGCTCACGTGCATGACGTGCCTGCAGTCAATGCTCAGGACGTGCATGTCTTTATACATCCTTACCTGCAGCAAGGACACGACACTGTGAAGGGAAAGACGTTGCAAGCATCGAAAAAAATTCAAGGAGGAACAATCCTCATGGCTGATGTGCCGTATGCCATGGTGCCGAACGCAGAGACAGGCACTTCTTTCCGCCCGATTTGTAGTAATATTTACTGCAGGAGGTTGATCTCGGCGAACAAGGGTACTCGATGTCCGAGAAATTGCACAGATCGTGTCGTCTGGTGCGATGACAATTGCAAAGCCATTGGAGAGACGTATCACGCGATGGAGTGCTTCTGGCTCCGGGAAAAGTCTGAGCTTCTGCGACTGGAGAAGGGCGAGTATGACTTTGCGCTGCTGTGGATAGTTGTGCGACTGTTCATCGGACGTCGCCGGGAAAGATTGGACTATTCAGGAGAGAAAATGACTTGCAGTGAATCTTTTGCCTGGGAAAATCGGTTCAAACGAGGCTGGCAATCATTCGGCGATTGCCGATCAAACCTTGAGCTTTGGCCTGAAGAACAACTTGTACGGTGGCGCCGACTCATAGAACTGTACATGACTGAGGATGTCCTGACAGCTCTGCAAACAACAGCTGAGGAAGCTCTGACAGTGCTCTGTCAGGAAGAGACAAACTCATTCTTACTTCACGACGGTACTACGGGGATTTTCCCCATCCCTGACAAGCCTCAGCTCCGCGGAAAGTCATATGCATCGGCCGTGTACCCGAGGGCCTGTGGCTTCAATCATTCATGCATGCCAAATGTAGGTGGCTCTCATTCCTTTTCCTCCATGATGAGATCAATGATCGTTTGTAAGACTCACAATGCTTGAATAGGTGTTTCGTCGGCCTGATGAGCAAGGACGCATGGTCTTCACGGCCTCGCGCGACATCGCCGAAGGGGAGGAATGCGTCATCAGCTACTTTGACCTGGCTGAGCACGTCGACGTTGATTCCCGACAGAAATTACTCGGCGAATGGTTTCGTTTCACCTGTTCATGTGCACGATGTGAAGAAGATTCTTTGAAGGGCGGCGCACTATAAGTCTCATCTGACCACTGTACTCATGGCCTAGTGAGAAGATAAATGACATATGATGGGATCGAATATGGTGCTGATTCGTGTCGACTACCCGCTCTCGCCATCAAATTGCTCGAATAAATCAAGCAGCTCATGGTGATCGATGCCTGGCAAAGCCACCTCCGTATTGCGCTGTTCCACTGTGAGGTAGTCTTCGACGCACTGATCTGCGAACCTGTTGCAAGACAGACCCCTTGAAATGCAACATTGCCACACCGTCGTCAGTAGGCTTGGGCGCCACTGTTTGCCTACCAAAGCCTCGTGTGCCGGCTCAGCTCAGAGATCGGGCGCAAGCGTTTCATCCTGATGACACGGCCAATCGTCAAAGAGCAGCCCGTCACAAAGACGCCCGGCCGCTTGATCAAACCAGCCATACCCGTTGGCCACGCGCTTGACCAAATCCAGTCATACAGCAGAGCTTCTGAGCTCGCAATACAATCAGCATGGTGTAACACAAAACACGGATGGTATACGCGCACTCTAAGCCGAGGCGCATTCGAGAATTGACAAGGAAGGAAAGGCAAAAGAAGTTGAAGACCATGAATTGACAGCCAATCGAGAAAGCACCTTGGCCCAATCTTCCTCCCGGTCCGGGCGAACCCGACCCGTTCTCCCTTGACCTTTCCCCCCTTTGCCCCCCATCCCCCACGTATCTTGACCCCGAGGCCAACGCGTGTAACACTAGCTGATTCAAAAGCTGTCCGAGAGGGGCCAACAGATGTGATGTTGCTTGTTGGCCCCTCTAGCGAGACTTCTTATACCCCAGAATTGCGATTTGAGATAATCAATGGGGGTTTTCCAAATGATCCCGGTCTTCGGGTCCCTGAACGCGAGATTTCGTCTTCTTGGCACCACGTTCTGCTCTGTCCGCGTGCTTTTTGTTGGTGATCACCCAGTCAAGTGTCATGATTGTGCGCGCGCGGTTGCTGGCGGCCTTATTTGCTGTTTTATCGCGTGAGAGAGGATGCGATGCCGCTTTGCGCCGATATGAATTCACGTTACAGAGCGCTCTGCGGTCGCCAGGTATGGTCTCGTCTCTTCACGTAGTTGTCGTGTCATGACGACTGAGGGATCTAGCTGACCACTGCATCAGACGGTTTCGAGAGAGAGGTCTACCTAGTCAATGGACAGCAGCCCGGGCCGCTGATTGACGTGGATGAGGGCGATGAGATTGAAGTGCACGTTGAGAACAAACTCGATGTCGACACAGCTCTTCATTGGCATGGTGAGCAGTCTCGACGCCAAGCAACTGATCTATCAAAGATGCTGACGCCCGTCAAGGCCTCCTGCAGCGAGGAACACCGGACATGGATGGTGTTCCCGGCGTCACTCAGGTTCGTTACATCACAGCCAAGTGCCACAACGCGATTGGTACAGGCCTCGCTGACGCAAAGGCATAGAGACCCATCGTCTCGTCTGGCGGCAACATGACGTACAAATTCTCCACGGCCGGCCAGTACGGCTTCTACTGGTACCACTCGCATTTCAAGGCCTCGTACACGGATGCGATTCGCGGGCCATTGCTCATCCGGCCGGCGGCATCTCGCGCCCGACCCTTTGACGAGCTCGCCAGCAGCGCGGAACAAAGGCCAGCCCTCCTGCAAGCTGAGACGAAGGCGGCCAACATCCTTCTCAGCGACTGGACGCACGAGCTCTCGAGCGTCACCTCGGCGCGGTACCTCGAGATGGGCGCCTCCCCGTCCTGCGTCGACAGCATCCTGGCCAACGGCCTCGGACGGATTCAATGCCTCCCTCAGGCGGTGCTTGACGCGGGTCCCGAACGAGGAGCCATCATGGCCGCCACCTGGCCGAAGCAGGCGCGAGCCGTCCCATTCGCCCACGAAGACATCTTCGACGGCCTGGACATGCACGACATGGTCATGTCTACGTCATCTAGCTCGGCGGTCGCGTCTGTCGCCACCATGTCACCAATGGGCGGCATGTCGTCTCTGAGCTCGCGAGGGTGCTCTGCTCCCATGCTTTTCAAGCCAGGCTTCAACCAGGCGTCGCTCCCAAGGGACATGTGCTCCAACACGTCGACCCCGTTGTACGTTGTGCAGGCGGACCAGAAGAACGGATGGACGGCACTGAATCTGGTGAACTCGGGGGCTGTGAGTGCGCTGAGCGTGTCGTTGGATGCGCACAGCATGGTCGTCTATGCCGCGGACGGAGAATACACGACGCCGCAGGAAGTCAAGGTGAGAGGGATCGTGTGATTTTCTTGAAGTGCTGCGCTGTTGGCTAAACATCGTGCAGGTGCTTCACATGGAGTTGGGCCAGCGATACTCGGTCATGGTCAAGCTCGATCAGAAGCCCGCGAGCTACTACCTCCGTTTCGCGACCTTTCCCAGCGGCGACATGCAGCAGGTGCTGGAGGGCGCAGCCATCGTCTCGTACACGGTAAGCGCATCTTCTCAAGACGTTCTGGGGTGGAAGATGGCCTCGCGAGCTTGTTCTGGCATCTCCCCAACCCCCGTCGAGTCAAGCACACAAAGAGATTGTTGACCTAACCTCCAAAAGGCATCCACTAGTGAAGCTGCAGCCAGAGACTTGGTCGACGACGAGGCCCAAAAATGGATGTACATCAACGGGTCAGCCAAAGCCGGCGTCACGAGTCTCAATGCCCAAACTCTCTCGCCCTTTCGCCAAAGCAACTTTCCGTCGGCCCCGGCGGCCGACAAGACGCTCTCCTTCTCTATCAACCAGACCGACACGACGACGTGGGTTCTCGACGGCGCGGCCTTCAAGGAGCCCGACGTGCCGATTCTGCTGGGCGATGCGTCATCGGCCTGGAACGCCAGCACGACGATTCATTTACCGCTCAATGCGACGGTGGATGTGGTGATGAACATAGCGAATGGATCCATGGACGTGGTGAGCTTCTTTGCCCACCTCGTAGGCCGGTTAATTCACTGCGGACGAGGGAAGCTGACTGCGACATTTGTAGATGGGCCACCCGATTCATCTCCATGGCCACAAGTTCTGGGTGCTGGGTTCCGGCGCGGGCTCGTTCCCGTATAACTCTGTCAAGGAGGCGCCGGAGGGGATGCTCAATCTGCGAAATCCCCCGTATCGAGACACGACGAGTGTTCCCCCGCAAGGATGGACGGTGATGCGGTATGTCTGCTCGTCTCTACATCACTTGTTGTTGACTCCTTGCCCCAGTCCTCTCCTGCTTCCTTCTGTCTGCTTCAGCACTTGCATCGATTCTCTCTTCTGCCTTCCATGACCGTTCTGGCATACTCTGTATTTTCCCGCCCGCCGAAGACGCATGCACTGACGCATCCCAGCTTCGTCACAGACAACGCCGGAGCATGGCTCCTCCATTGCCACCTACAATGGCACGTCGGTGTACGTAAACCTTGCCCTGTTCCTCATCTGCAGCGCCATACTGATCAGACCGTGATTACAGTCCGGCATGGCCGTGGTCCTGGTTGAGGGCGCAGAGCAATTCCCCGCGCTGCTGCAAAAAGCGGCACGCAACCCCGGCCAGCAAATCAGCGTGATCCAAGGCCTGCTCTTCTCCCTGACTGCTGCCGTCGTCGCTGCCGTATCGTGAATCAAGGAGATCAAGTGCAAAGCTTAGCAAATGACGCATCTGGTCATTCGTGGCTGGTTGGTGTAACGTGGGCGGTTCTTGAACATACCCGGTTTCGGTTCCTCGGCCGCTGCGACCCTGGTCCCCGCTCCCCCCCCCCAAAAACGCCGATCGCGGCCACCAATGAATTCCCATGACGAGGGGCATCCGGCAGCTCTTCAATATTCGCAAACCGCACGAAATATCGATCGAGAAATCTGTCATCATGCCAGTCACCCACGTCGTCATGTTTGGCTTCAAGCCCGATACTGCTCCCGAGGCAATCCAGCAGGTTGGGCTTCCCCCTTCCCCCTAGTTCTTCCCATGCCACGGACGAGACTGACGCACGGCAGTGCTGCGATGACATGCTCGGCCTGAAAGACAAGTGTGTGTCGGCGTCGTCGGGGAAGCCATATGTCGCGTATTCCAAGGGCGGCAGGGACATATCAATTGAGGGGTTGCAGGTCAGCCACATTTCGATGTGAAGTTTAAAGTATGAGGAGACCGACTGATGGCCCGGATTTGGCAGAACGGCTTGACGCACGCATTTGTTGTCGAGTTCGACTCGGTGTCTGATAGGGATTACTACGTCAAGGAGGATAAGGAGCACCACGCATTCGTTCAGAGGTATGCTGGCGAGGGTGGCGTTCTAGCAAAGATTACCGTGCTGGACTTTACCCCCGGTTCTTTCGCGTGATACTGTGTGCGTCCCGAGACGAGAGGGCCTGCTTGGACTCGACATGGTCCGACTCGAAATGGTCCTCGCGGCGATTGCTTCGGCCAAGTAAATAGTGCCACTTGTCTCCAGTCAAGAAATAGTATCTGCCTCGATTTAATGCATAAGATCTGAGTACCTCGCTCACATTGCCTGTTGAAAGCGCCAAGGAAATTGCAGGCATCAGTCAGCAAAAGCAGGCCTGGCGCTTTCGCAAGCGCCTCACGTCCCCAGTAGCAAGCGACAAAGTAGCAATGTCCTGACATTGAATCCATCTCTCTTCGCCAGTGCCGCGGCTAATGTCTCTCTGTTGGATTTGGTCTGTCCTCATCGTCCTTACTCTTCTTCGCCTTCTTCTCCTCATCTCCTGAGCTCTTCTTGTTCTCCTCATGTTTTTTCTTACCGTCTTCGCCTTCCTTTTGCTTGTCTTTGTCTTTCTCTTCTTGCTTCTTGTCGCTTTCGTCCTTCTTCCTTTCTGCGTCCTTCTTCTTCTCCGCGTCATCCTTCTTTCCGTCTGCGTCGTTTCTTTGTTTTTCAATGTCCTTCAGTGTATCAAAATCCTCCTTCTTTGTTGCCGCCACATCAAACTTTCTTGCCTCATCGTCATCATCCCTTTCCTTTGCCGGCCAGGCTTCTTTGCCCCTGTCCTTAGTGCCCTCCAAAAACTTGGCAGACGACTTATCGAGAAATGGTTGGTTAGCGCGGAATCGAGTCATCATCTAGATTTCCAGAACTTACGTCTTCGAGTTCCAGTACTACCTTGCTCAAATCGTGCAGATCCTCCTTGACGATTGCGTCTTCTCCCCACCTTGTTGTGTTAACTAGGAATTGCTCGGCGTTGGCGTAGGACCTTGTCACGAGCTGGAACGCGTCCGTCGTCACCTCTGGAGTGGTCAGCCATTCGTAGACAGTCTCATTGATCTTCTTCATGAGTTGCTCGAGATGCGTCTTCCCATTGTTCCATTGTGTTACACGTGCAACGTGCATGCTCTTTGTGCGGTTCCAGAATCGATCCAGGTCCAGCGGATAATCGGTTTCCATCAAAGGCACGTTCCATTTGGAGCTCATCTGGTCGGATCGGTCGGCCCATTTACTAATGTGCTTCTCACGTTCTCCAACGCCAGCGAAGTGGACGAGGAAGTCGCCCGGATGCACGCGATCCGGGCCAGGATCCTCATCCTCCGTCTCATACGCGTTAAACCACTGTGGGGTTTTGAAAAGAGTTAGCATTAGCATTCTTGCTCCTCGGCTTGCGCGCGACTTGGGATGGGCTCATATCAACACTCACACGTTGAGGAACACTGGCGACGTGGTTGATGAATTTACGTCGCTTGAGCATATACTCCATGGCACTCTGGTCCTGGAACGGAAGGGGTGTGTCTGGCTCAAAGTCGCGAAACGCCAATATTCCAGCAAAAAGCTCAGCAGCGTATCGCGAAACCCGGACCCCGAATATTCCGTTGTTGAGTCCGTTCCAGTCCTCGGCCACAAGAATCTGGACTTTGCGCAATACCTCATCCTGGTCAGGAGGCAGAAATTCTTCCATAGCAATGTTGTAGTTCAGAACTACGGTATCGGCATCGAACCAGAAGAGCCATTGCAATCTCTCGCTCTCGGGCTTGCGTAGTTCTCGTAGAATCATGTAGTGAAGGAAGGCTGGCTTTGTCCAGTAGCCATCGAGAACGTCGACACGCTGAATGAACATGGGATACCCGTGTTTCCGGTTGTGCCGCTTGTGAGTCTGCAATGCACGCTCGTAAGCGCGACTCGGGTTGCCATACAAGATACTGATCTTGGCAATTCGGGCTTGCTCGTCCTGAACATCCGCTATTTCATGACCATCAGCCTCACATTGTACACCTTGCCTCTCCCGCGGTGGGCAGAGGTGATATAGTTCGGCAATCTGACTAACCATGAACGCCCAATTGAGGTATCGGTTTTGGTCTCAAGCTCGCCGCCCATCTTTGACGAGAATGGCGGGAGTACTGGTAAGAAAGAACAAAAACAAAAGTCAACAGAAGAACGAAGAGCGACCTTCGAGCTCTGGAAGTAAATGAGCCCTTCCACATGAGCGATCGAAGCTTATCCTCCCCCATCTCTTTGGAATATCTGTTGACGGCGCCTGATACCATTCGCTACGATGTATGCCTCATTGGACAAAATGAGTCCAATGCGAAACTGAGAAATATTGTATATGGCAGCGAGCGGCGTGCAAGTCTTTTCCTAGAACGAGGATCGAGGAGGCGTCGAGTTTTAGCTGATGGGCAGCGCCTGACCATTTTCCCTTTCCGTCGACCTGCTCATGACAGAGTATCTGAACGGAACAGCAGCCAGCGGAACAGTCGCATCGGCGACTTTGGGCTGAAAACAGCTTCCTTTGTGGAAAGGATGCAGCGCCGTCGGCGTCCCGCCACTTCCAGAGTGGTCCGGGGGGGAAGAACTGCCACAGGGTAATTGTGCAGGCGTCAAATTGACCCTGGAGTACCATACTTTAACAAAAGCACAGTCTGAGCATGTCAAAAACCCTTCATGCGGGAACATCTTTCGATGTCTTACAGCTGTACAGGTACGAAGCAGGCGACTTTGATGAGAAGGGCCTGATTCGACGCACACCCCCTCGCCGGATGAGGCTCGAATTGACAGTGTTCTAGCCCGTCACCTGCTGTATGAAGTTTCATGTTTCTCGACGGTAACGGGGAAGCATGTAGGCGTGGCAAATCCCGATGTTGCATCCAATACAATTCAGCTGCCAGCATAAGAACCCCCGTCATCAGGGAAAGTCGAGGAATTGCCCGGCTGCGGCTTCTGTTTTCGTGAATGTGCTTTGGTGGAACTCCTGTTTCGTATAGAGGATCATCAGAGAAAGCCTGGGGCACTCAACGACAGTGAATGTCAGGAATGCAGCCTGACAGTAAAGTTCATCGAGGCTTGGACCCCCTGGTCATCTGCATTCGACGGCCGCTCCACTGACAGTTTATAATAGCTGGGGGCCGGCCTCACCTTAAGGTCAATATCTGCTGCCAAGACGAGGAAGAATCTCTGGCATGTAATAATATGCCGAAAAGCTTGATAATTCAACGTATAGAATTTTTTTTTCGAGCAGTGTCTCTGGAACAAAATTGACGATTTCTGTGTCGGGCAAGGCACTCAGAAACTCAGGAAAGTGCAAGAGGGGTTTACTCCACTCCTTCCCGTGCACTCCTGCTGTTTCCATCTTTGTCCAACCTGAGGAGTATTAGAGCTCCACCAAATCTGACATTCCTCCCGTCCACAACACCAGGGCGCCACTGGGCGCCCGCTGCTGATGGTCTTCCCGCCCTGAGACATCGAGACGCAAAGTATGTCTCTCTCTTTCGTTTCGTCTTTGTTGTCCTGGGAGTCAGGGTCTCGAGCCTTGGTAGCCATGCTGATTGTTTGCAAGGGAGATGGGGACTGTTGTTGTCTTTTGTGTAAAGTGGTCGTTGTACGGAGTGAGATGAGCTTGGGCGCCATCTGGCCTACTACAAAGTACCTGGCGATCAGTCACGGGCTCGTAGTCTCCTGCTGACCTGCACCAATCTCTTGGCGTGCTTAGCGGTCATCGCGAATTCCATTTCATGGCTCTTATTCTTGGAGACACGCAAGTGGGAATCTCGAGCAATTGTTCACGGCAACGGTGAGTGAACATGACCCGCATGGAAGGTCGAGCGGTGTGGCGCAGCATTGTGGCGAAGAATGGAGACTATCACATTTACAGAATACTCCGTACGGAGTACTGTTAGAGAAGGCCTCGGATATCTCCACCTTTGCACCGCCACTCCCAACAAGTCAGTAGTCGTGGCTAGCCGCGCGTAAGTCCGGGAGGCAACCAAGTGCGCATTGAGCTTGCGTCATAGTATATAAATCAAGGCTGGCAATGACACATGCGAGTCAAGCTAGTTGTTCCAGTCCCTTCCACATCGTATCCGAACGAACTTCTCATCCTGAAAATATTTTGTAATACCTTGATCATTCACTGCGACCCTTTCCTCCGGACACAACAGCATATCGAACTTCCACCACGCCACTGCCGTCAGCGCAAACTCTATCTCGCGGCGGGACATGTCTCACTCTATTGAGTCATCACTCGACACCCAGGGCCTGGCAAACGAACAGCGTGGCTTGCTCGATTTGATCGATAAACTACAGTTCGCCCAACTCGACAATGTTAAGCTCCCTCAGATCGTCGTCGTGGGCGACCAATCCGCTGGCAAGAGCTCAGTCCTGGAAGCCATCTCCGGCACACCGTTTCCCAGAGATGCCGGCGCATGCACACGATTCGCTACAGAAATTCGCTTACGCAGAAGCAAAGACACGTCCCTCAGAGTCTCCATCATACCCGACAAGACCCGCCCGTATAATGAGCAGAACAACCTCCTGCGCTACGGCGGCAACGTCACCGCCAACACGTCCTTTGAGGGCATGATGCGTGAGGCCACTGAGCTGATCGCCCCTCGCAGTGTTCCGGGACGCTTCGCTGCTCGCGATATTCTCGTCGTGGAGAAGAGCGGGCCGGACATGCCCCTTCTGACGCTCGTCGACCTGCCGGGTCTTGTGCGAGTCGCCAACCGAGATCAATCCGAAGCCGACATCCAGACCATCGAGGCGCTCTCCGATCGATACATGAAGAGTCCTCGTACCATCATTCTTGCCGTCATCGGCGGCAACAATGACTACGTGCAAGCGCCGATCCTCAAGAAGGCAAGGCATTTTGATCCCAAGGGTTCGAGAACGATCGGCGTACTCACGAAACCAGACATGACGGAACGCATCGGCCTCGAAGACAAATTCATCGAGCTGGTCATGAACAAGGATCCTGAAAACCACTTCAAGCTGGGTTGGTATGTCTTGCTCAACCCCGGGCCGAATGAGCAATGGCTCGAACCTCAAGACCGCACTCGTAAAGAAGTCGACTTCTTTTCAAGAGGACGATGGGCTGCCTTGCCACCTCAAATGTGGGGAGTCGCTGCGTTACGCCAGAAGCTCAGCACACAGTTGCAAAAGCACATCGGCAAGCATGTCAAGTCACTCCGTCGACAGATCCAGCAGGCTTTGGAGCGGTGCGACACTCAACTCAAGGCCATGGGTTCTGCCAAGGACACTATTGAAGAAATGCGATTCGAAATGAGCGAGCTATTTACCGCCTCGAATAATCTCGTCACGCCCGCTGCTAACGGCAACTACAAGAACCCGTTTGGCGAGAAATTCTTCGCGCGCCAGTCCAGTCCCAATGGCACGCCGCCACAGAAACTACGCGCCCGTGCTCGCGAAGAGAGCGAGCGTTTCTCAAAATTATTCAGGCAGCAAGGCAGGAAGGTGAACTTTGCCGCCAGTAATTCTGCCGCTCCTCATCTCCCCGCTGCCGGCGTGGTCGGTGATCAATCCAAGAAGGACTTCGCGCAACAAGAAGTTGAGCCTTTGCTTCGACAAATTCGTGGTAACGAACTACCACTCGACTCCAACCCACGCGCACCTTACATCTTGTTTCAAGATTATTCTCGAAACTGGCCTGTATTGGCTCAAGAATACAAAGACAACCTTGGCGTGATTTGCAACGAATTCCTCGCTGAAGTCATCGATTACGTGTGGCCAATACGCATGCGGGACCCCTTGCGTCACCACTTCCTGGAGCTGAAAATGAAGGAATTGATGGAAGAGGCAGACAAGGAACTCAGTCGCCTGACAGATGACATGGAACTCGAGGTGCAGCCCTATGATCCCGAATACGAGGAGCGCCTGCGTAGATGGCGCGCGCAGGCCACCGAGAACGAGGGAACGTATACAGAGGCAGAAGAAGTACTCGAGAAGATGCTCATCTATTACGACTTGACGGCGAGGATCTTCACCAGAAATGTCATCACTCAGGTCGTGGAGAGGCATCTGCTCCTCGGCATGCTGAGGCTGTTCAACCCTATTGCCATCCTGAGGATGTCTGATGGATCAATTGAGGCCATTTCAAGTGAGAACAAGGAGACCCGCGACAGAAGAGTGGCGCTCAAGGAACAGAAAAAGGCTATCGAAGAGGCCCGAAACATATGCGCCAGCCTTGCCATGAGAAGTGATCTGAGATCGTACGAGGAAGAAACGGAGGAAGACGTTGAAACTGATGAAGAAGACCAAGTTACGCGCCAACCGTCCACACGTTACGTCCCCTCTCAGCAGCAGCAGCAGCAGCAGCAGCTTCAACCTCAGCCTCAACCTCAACCTCAGCCTCAGCCTCAGATTCAGCAAGCGCGACTGTCACAAGAGATCCATCGTCGCTCAGTCCAAGATGAGAGGCCACGGCCCGCAGTCAACGCCGAAGCGCGACCCAGACCACCCGTTGCTCAAGAGTCCTACCAGAATGCCAATGGCACGTTGGGTCACCAGCCAGGCCAGGGTTGGGATCAGCAGTATTACACGACGGCGCGAGATCGAGACCAAGTCCCGGCCCACGCTCCACCTCCACCGCCTCGCCCACAGAAAGTCGGCGCGGAGGACGAGCGATACTTTGAGCCGACGCCGAGATTGGAAGCCTCGAGGGAGAAGGAGAGTGCAAGGCAGCGCTTAGCGAGCGCAATGAGGATCGGCACTCCAAGCAGGGCGTAAGGACGGCGGGAGCTTGCAGAGGCCTGCCACGCACTGCGAGTCAGAAGCATGTCGGATGCGTATTGGATGTGAAATTAGAGAGATCGCAAGCAGCACTTTATGATGCCACGAGTCGATAGATAGATGTTTTCCAACAATAGAATGATGAAATCCAGCGAGATATCCGGGTCGATATCACGGTGAAGCTAACAGTGGTTCTATTGACCGATCAGCATCACAAAAGGTGCCTTCGGAACCTTTGAGCTGGTTTGATCAGGATCATAGTCGGTCCTACATCAAAATGCCCCTCACAGGAGGTCGTCGACATCCCGCACATGAGCTCGGCGGTAATGCGCTACCCTGCACACATAGAGCAACACTAAGTATTGTCAGATGGCCAAATTGGCAGCAGGGCACAGGCTAATAATGTCGATCGGTTCATCCCACCCGCTGTCATCCGATCGGATCCGAGCTTGCCATGGATTGAGTGCAATCATGGATGCCCAGATACCCGGATCACGCGCCGCTCGTCCCCAAAGACAGCCACTAATCCATCTGCACGGAATTGTTGGTCCAGCGATCACAATACGGTACGTGCTGAACAAGAGCATGTAGGAAGAAGACATGATTATGGCTTCAAAGTTTCCAGATGAAAGAACGACTTGTTCGCACGTACAAGTCGCACCAGAACGACTCCCTTTGTCTCGAGAACGGACGCGTTGACGTCACAATGATCGGATGGGCCGGACCGTGTGGTCCGGCGTGTACGTCACTGATCTGAACAACGGGGAAAATTGCACAGCGAGAGACAAAAAATGCGAACCTGCACGAGGAAAACGCAGCGCAGAGCAAGCGGTGCACGCACCATCTGTTGCGCATCTCCCGGGAATTGCATGAAACCATGGTCGGCAGACGCAACCTCGGAGAGCCGGCGCGCGAGACGACCAACGACGACCACCACGATTTGGAATCTGGCCCGGCCCCGACCAGTACCAAGGCGCACACGCTCCGTCGGTTCCGGGATGCCGCTCGCATCGCTCTCGAGGATGCGCGTCGCGACGAGCTCAAGACGGCGCTCCTCGAGGGCGTCGACTCGAAACACCTGGAGAAGTTTCGCAAAAGCCCCGACGAGCTGCGACGGATCCCGAACAAGGGTCTGCGGCGGTTCTACGAGGCGCAGAATGCGAATCTGAATGATTGGCTGGAGGTGGATGCCGTGGTGGCCGCCATAGCGGATGATGTGCTGGAGTCGATGAATCCGGACCCGGACCATGATGGCGACCAGGAGCGAGGCGGGGGTTTGCAGCAGGTGGCGGGGCATATTGGCGAGTTGTTGCCGGAGGAGGAGAGGGAGCGCAGGCGCAAGGCTGCCAGACGAGCTTCGCTGGCCATCAATATCAATGTTGTGGCGAATGTGGCCTTGTTGGCGGGCAAGGCCTTTGCTGTCTTCACGACGGGGTCGTTGTCGTTGTTGGCATCGTTGGTTGATTCTGCGTTGGATCTGCTTTGCACCATCATCATATGGTCGACGAACCGTCTTGTTCTGTGGAGGCTGAATGCGCTGCGGAAGAGATTCCCCGTGGGGAAGCGACGGCTCGAGCCCATCGGCATCCTGGTCTTCTCCATCATCATGGTCATTTCCTTCTTGCAGATCCTGGAAGAGTCGGTGCAGAGACTGATGCCCCCTCATGCCGAGATTGAGGTTCTTTCTACCGTGGCCGTTGTGTCGTTGGTGGCCACCATTGTCATCAAGGGCGTCATAGGCTTGGGATGTAAACGCATCAAGACACCGCAGGTGCAGGCTCTTGTGCAGGATTGCAAGACGGATGTCATTTTCAACACCTTGTCATTACTGTTTCCAGTCATCGGTTATCGGGCCGGTGTGTGGTGGCTCGATCCCGTCGGGGCTGCCGTTCTTTCGCTCTTCATCATATACGACTGGGGACACACCTGCTTCGAAAACGTTGTCCGTCTATCGGGAGAAGCCGTCAGTCTGCGTGTGTACAGAAAACTCACTTATCTGGCGTACCGCTTTTCACCCGTTGTCGAAGGCATCAAAAATATCACGGCCTACCATGCTGGTGATGGCGTTTGGGCCGAATTCGATCTCCTGCTACCTGAGCAGACGAGATTAAATAGATCGCACGATATTTCAGAAACATTGCAATATTGCGCAGAGGGTTTGGCCGAGGTGGACCGGGCCTTCGTTTCGACCGATTATGCCATGATAGGCCCGACTGGACATGCTGAAGACTCAGAATGGAATCACTGAAGGGTTTGACGGTAGAAACGGACAAATTGGGAACATCACAGCACAAGAAATGACATTTTCAACATGAGTAAATGAAAAATGCAAGACTATTTGGTGCATGACATGGCGCAAAACATTGGATCTTTTACCAAGACAAGAAAGGCCTATGAGAAGTGGAAAACCTCTGCTAGCTGCAAGAAGAGGTGACCCTACTCTGCCAAATTTTGCAGCCGACGTTGCAGCTCTTGTGCATTTGATCTTCCGTTTCGATTGGGATAGTTTTCAAACACCGCTCGTCTCATGACACCCCTTGGCGCTCGTTTGCCGGTGAACAATTCAAACTGCGCAAAGCCCTGGTCTGGTAGCAAATCTAGACCATCCATAGCAACCCAGCCGCGACTGGCATTCTCCACGGCCTGCCGCAGCAGTGGCGTATCTAATGTCTTGTAGCCAAGCTCAATGATGACACCTCCCGTCTGGTTAGCCAGCCAAGACTCGGGCAATCTCAGCTCGGGTGACGGCACGTTGCCGATTGAATGCGTCGGGATACACGAAATGACTATGGATGGCAGCCGAAATCCTGATTGCCAGGGTTCAGCAAAAGAGGTCAACACCTCGAAGCTTGTATCCCTGCCTGCGCTGAGGCCCTGGACTTGATCCTTCCGAAGCAGAGAGCTGAAATGCGTCGCCAGCTTGCGTCCATGCTCGACCGAGCGATTATATATGGCAATCTTGCTGACTCCTGCCTGCAACAGCGCATACACCGCGGCCCGAGCCATCCCTCCGGCACCTATGATCAGTGCACATGTGGTCGGCCGTATGGCGTTGGCTGGAGACAGGCCTCGATGGATGCAAGCTTGTATACCGATCCAGTCGGTGTTTTCCCCGTAGAGCGCTTGTACTGGTCCTGCCCGGTTGACGTTGTGAAAGAAGGCTGTCCCAAGAGGAACGGTCCCATCTTCTTTCAGCTGGCGTATAGGGATCAAGGTATTGACTGCGCCGATGGCTTGGGCATGCGGGCTGAGACAATGTGTCAATGCTATGCATTCGACCTTGAATGGTAACCCAATTGATGCACCACCAAAGAAAGGATCCTGGAGCAGATGTTCGATATGGCTCAGAGCGTTCGTCGAGCAGGCCTCGTATAGGTGGGGAATCCCGCACACTTCTAGAGCAGAATTGTGCATGGCGGGCGAGAGACTGTATTCAACATTGTGTCCAAAAACGTACAACTTCATAGGATCGTACAGAAAACTGGCGTATAATGCTTTCGTGGCATCTTGTGAGGTCAGTGGAAATTTGCACCATTCCGCACGCGCATCAGAACCTAGCTTTGGCGAAACAAGTGTAAGCACGGGATTCAGACACGCTGAATGTCTTCCCAGCAAACCCGAGTTGTATGCCGAGAGAGGAATGATCGGCATTGGTAGCGCATTAACAATTGAACGGAATAGTGCAACTTCAAAATTGTCGTTGATGGATGAGGCTGGGCGGATGAATTGCACTACATCACACCCAAGTCGCATCGCCCTTTGATACTGAAATATCCAAACGCGAGCATTCCAAGAGCTCCATGACTTCATATCGACTGATGAAGAAGAATAGCAACCAATCAATTTCGAGCATCTCTTAAGCATCACCAGTTTGCAAATCGCAATATCTTCGAGCCCGAGATCCACTGTCACCATCTCTGGTGCTACAGATAGAGCATGCGCTAAGAGATCAGGGTAGAGATGATTGCCCACGAGAGAAGATGGATCTGCACGCTGCAGGTGAATGATGATGGGGAGAACGCTGCTTCTCCGTATAAGCCCAACGGCCTCAGATATCTGGTTTGCATAATTAGTGTAAGCCTCGTAGTATAAACCATCGTTATCGCCACCAACGATAAGGTCAACGTTTAATTGATAGGCGTCGGCGCCCGCGGAAGCGTCATCTATTTGTAGATGGCCGTGTACGATATCGTTGATGGAAACGGAAACAGCGTGAGTATAAAGCCGCTCTTGCATGCGCACGTTGATGAGCGGAGGTGTCGAGTCGAGAACAGAAATACGTCCGTGAGGATATATTTGCTTTAGAAATCGCATGAGATGTCGCTCTGCTCGTTTCAAAGCTAGATGGGGAGGCATGTGTTCTGCGACAGATGGAAGTGATGGTGATTCGCTTGCTTCTGCAGTCGTGACTGTTTCTGAAACGTTAAAAAACTCAAGATTGGAGCACGTCCGGAAAAATGCGGTGCCAACACGCCAGAAAGTTTGCAACTTTGTCTTGGGGACAATATTAAGGCAGTCGAACACCGCGTCACGAGCCCTGGTGACGTGTATTACTGGATTGGTGGTAGAAAATTGGCGCAGGAGGCTTTGTACGCTGCGGTCCATCCAGGAGCAGACAATGATGTAGCCGTGGCGGTGTTTCTCCAATACGTCTCGGAGCACATCGCCCTGCTGATGCCGACACTGCTCATTGCCATAGGTATTGGTGAAGATTTTAGTCGATAGTTTGGTTGCGCACTCAAACGCTGCCTCCGTGTCCACGATCTTTTTATTGAGGGCCGAGGCCGCCATGATGGCTAAAGTCGTTTTACCAGCTGCGCGGATGCCGACCAGGGCAACGGACAAATCGGGGTGAAATTCGGGCATTCTGCTTCTCCCGCAGGATTGATCAGGCGACATACTCTTGGCGCACAATGGTGTGAATCGCAGAAGTTTTCGGTGTTGAAAATGCTACGGCTGTGTCGTAGCCATGACTGTTGAACGGGCCCAAAAAGGTTTGACTATCGATCATTCCAGCGGCATGCAAGTGAGCAACTGGCGGACGCCCTTGTTGAAACTCGTCAAGGCCGGACTGCACTTCCATGGAGTTATATGGCAAGTCGAGACCGACGTCTTTCAGATCACATGGGTCTGCAGTTCCGCACCAACTCGTTGAACAGTTCGTCATCGCTGGTATGTGAAAGATGCATTATGAATGGCGAGCGAAGGGCTTAACAAGTCAAATACGGCAGGGTCCCTTCGACCAAATGTCCGATCATCGGCTCGCTGGCCAATGAGAAGCTCTCTGTCATGCAGATGGGCTGTTCTTTCCACGTCGGGGAAAAAGAGCCATCGGGAGTCGCACAGCAGGGGACTGGCGGCCCAATCGTCCAATTGCAAGCTGGAGGTTGAATCTTTATCCAGGCCCCTTGTAGGCCAAAGATGTCGGCAGGTGCAATTATCGGATCCAGGCACCTTCTCGTCACATCGGACGTTGCAGCTGTTGAGGGCGCGCTTGAGTTCGATTAGGACCAGGCAAGTCTCGTCCCTCAGTCTTCCTCACGTACACGTATGTAGATGCCAATTCCATTTGCGTCCTCCTTTCCGCTTTGTTTCGCCACTGGAGGCTTTAGTGCATTTTTCAAGGCTTGGATGATCGACTGCTCGACTGCTCGCTGTGTCCTGAAGCTAATCGACTTTGTCACTTGATGGAGAAATTGATAGGCCTGCCCTTCAAGAGATGTTCGATTCAATTCTACCAACAGGCATAAAGCCCCGCAATGTGACAAACCGGAGCCAGGCCTCATGACGATAATTGGTATGACAGGAAAACGACGGGTTCGAGACCATTCTCCGACGGGCACCAAACCAGAAGCATCCGATAGGAAGCCAAAGAAGCGACGTGTATCGCTTGCGTGTGATGCATGTCGTGCAGCTCGCGAGAAATGCGACGGCATCAAACCTCAATGCGGGACCTGCGCGGCACAGGCTCGATCTTGCAAATATACGCCAACCGCCCGAAAGAGAGGTGTCCCGACAGGCTATCTACGTACCGTGGAGATGTCCCTCGCGTGGAGTCTTGAACAAATCCCGCAAGGTGAACAGCTCCTCTATGGACTTCTCACAGACGCAAGCAAAGGCTTGGAAAGGCGGGCTTTGTTGGGCAAAGGCACCCTGGGCCATCATTTGCAAGAATCGTGGAATTCAAGTCGAGTACGCAAGGCCATCGATGGTCTTCTGACAGATGGTCGATCAGTAAATTCCAACTGTTCTGGAGAAGAGATTGAGATCGATTGTGTCGGCGCAAAACGTTTGCGGCATGTGGGCGGTGTAGGTGAATCGGAGTCACCTTGTCCAAACGCTATCTCTAGGCTTGAACCGCGCCAACCATCACGAGCCCTCGACAGAAATGCGAAAACGTTGTTACTACCAACTCGATGGCGAAGGCTTCTGAGACTGTATGTCGCTTACACTCACTGTTGGATGCCTGTCGTTCAGCCAGATGACTTGGAGTCCCTTGCTGCGCTGTATGGGACACAAGGTCTCCCATTTCCGGCAATTGATACCTGTGAATCGTGTTCACACCATGCGGAACTTTGGTCGGCACTGGCAGTAGCCTCCTTCCAAGATCATCAGCCTTCCACTCAGGGTCATGCGTCCGATCTTGACCCTTCCCAGATTTTTCACATCGCTCAAGGACTCATACCCACCGAGGATGAAGCGCTGGACGCTCATCACATCAATGCCATGATTTTGCATGCACTCATCCTTATAGGGCGAGGGGAGATCTCTGCAGCTTCGACCATCTTAGTTCAGGTCACCCGGCTATTACGACAGTTTCGCTGTCAAGAGAACGTGTCATTCTCAATCGACCCTTTCAGCGCAGCACGTCATGATATTAGCTGGTTGGCCTGCTCTTTCTTGGACGTCTTGACGTCTTTGGTCTTAGGAAAAGCCCCGGAGGCTATGGCGAGCCGTATCTCAATATCCTCGCCCGACATGACTGCTATATCTTCCGAGGCAACCCGAATATGGCGACCTGACCTTGAACTATCACCCTCTCTGCAAAATTATGCCCACGGGCAGTTGATAATGGAGCCTGTCCAGACTTTGATTCAGCTAGAGACGTTCACTACGGTTCTAAGCGCCCCATTTGATATATGCGGTCAGCCTTCGAGACGAATGACTCCGGAGGATCTGACTGGCCAATTGGATTCGCGTTTCAGGTTTTGCAACACTCTGATTTGTGGCAGCTCCATACCTAATCTCCCTTCGGCGTATCTGGTCAAACTCGTCTTCTTCGCCGCCGTCGCACAGCTTGCACTGGATCTCCAGCCTTCCATTTCGTCTGCATTCCTAGAGCTGGTGCATTCTTATTTTGCGGAATTCGGGACCGAAAGTACGCCGGCTGTTGTTGGATTGCTTGTCGAATTAGTCCATGAACGTGCCAAATTTGGGTGTATGAATAATGAAGAGGGATCGAAGTGGTTCACTGTTGTCGAAACGCTACGCGGTATATGGCGGGACGGCGCGACACGCGAGGGGCCATCTGCAGTACCAGCCTTGTCACAGGAGAACGCGGTTCGTGCACCAAACCAAAGATCGAATGTGCTGGGGAAACCGTTCAGTACGCTGGCGGGAATGTCCAGCCAATATTGCGAAAGGGAAGTCCACGATCAGCCGCCAGCGCAGGCATATGGGATGAAGTTGAAGAGTCCGAATCCAGATCGAACATCAATTCACCCGCCCGCCGAGTCCTCGGATGCGGTCTGGCAAAATGCATTCGAGCCTAATGCAGCCCCGAATATGGCGCGCCCCATCGAAGGCACAAGCGGTACCCCTACATGGTTCTCCAGTGGCCATAGCATGGGCCAAGATTTTGACTATGATGCTCTTTTCGCGGATCTAGGGGCTATTCGGACTGCAGAGAACCAGGAAGGGCATGCAAGGTTTTGGACGAATCTCGGATTTGTGCCCGGGTGTGACCTGGGTGAGGTTGGTCAGAACGGATCCGGATCTTGAAGTTATGGCATGATTGGTTCTCACGAAGGAGTTTAAAGGTACTCCCACTGGCATCCCGGTCAAAATAATGTGGCGCTGATGCAGACCGGAGTCGTCCGCAGGCGCCGCCGCTGCAGCCATTGTACCTTGGCTTGCCGCCCAGGTTATCTGCCAGCTCAGAACAAGGACGGGGGATGATGAGGCTCGTGGGTAATCGTTTATCCCCGAGCTGAGCTAGTGATTATTTACCCCGCATCGCATCCCAGATTCGTTGGTCACAACAGGTCTGTCTCTTCGTTAAAGCGATTAAGCGGCAGACCAACAAAACACCCTCGTCTGGCGTCGTCAATCTTTTGCAACTATAGCGAGACATAAAACTATGGGACGAGGATGACTGATAGTCGTTAGATCAACACCGACTTTTCAGCACACCTCAAGTGCACAAGGACGTGTCTGTCTCTCAGCGCGGCATCATGATGTTATTGTCCTTGAAAGAAGATCGCCCAACGCCTCCCGCGGTGTATAACTGGCGAGTTTATGTCTGTGCTGCCACAGCTTCTTTCGCATCGTGCATGATCGGGTACGACTCTGCCTTCATCGGCACTACCCTCGCCTTGCCTTCCTTTGCTGCCGAATTTCGATTTGTGCAGTACTCTCCATCGTCTTTGGCAACACTGAAACAGAACATCGTCTCCGTCTATCAAGCCGGCGCATTTTTTGGAAGCCTGGCGGCCTATGTATCCAGCTATTACCTGGGACGGCGCAAGTCTTTATTCTTCTTCACCATCATCTTCGTCATCGGTGCAGGTTTAATGCTTGGCGCCAATGGTGACCGCGGCCCCGGCCTCATCATTGGAGGCAGATTGCTGGCCGGTTTGGGCGTCGGAGGGTGTTCAAATATGACTCCTATATATATATCGGAGCTATCACCTCCTGCTGTGCGAGGACGTATGGTTGGCATCTACGAACTGGGGTGGCAAATTGGCGGCTTGGTAGGATTCTGGATCAACTATGGGGTCGACAACACTATGGCCCCCGGTCACGCACAATGGCTCATTCCGTTCGCTATCCAGCTGATCCCGGCTGGTCTTCTGTTGATCGGCACCCTCTGTATTCCCGAATCTCCCCGCTGGCTATTCTCCAAGGGTAGGTATGACGAAGGCCTTACGGTGCTTTGCTGGATCCGACAACTGCCACCAGATGATACCTACCTCATCGAAGAGGTGAACTACATCGAGCAAGAAATGGCTCAATTCAACCACGACGTTGGATCCGGTTTTTGGAAACCTTTCCAGGCTCTGAAACAGAGAACAACTCAACAGCGGTTCCTTCTTGGTGCCATGTTGTTTGTCTTTCAAAATGGTATGTCAACGATCAATGTCGACCGATCAAAACTCGAGGTAATTGTTGACTGTCCCTCAAGGATGCGGCATCAATGCCATTAATTACTACAGCCCCACGGTGTTTAAGAGCCTGGGCATCACTGGGCCAAACACCAGCTTTCTCACTACAGGCATCTTCGGTGTCGTCAAAACAGTCCTTACTATAATATGGCTGTTATTCCTAATCGACCACATGGGACGCCGCAATCTTCTCCTGATCGGTGCGATTGGCGGCTCGGCGTGCATGTTTTTCATCGGTGCTTATATCAAGATAGCTGGCACGCACACCGAGGAGTCGGGTGGTAGTCTGGATTCAGGCGGAATTGCCGCCATTTTCTCCTTTTATTTATGGACCGTCTTTTACACTCCATCATGGAACGGAACGCCATGGGTCATCAACTCAGAAATTTTTGACCAAAACACCCGCGGATTGGGACAAGCCAATGCCGCAGCCAACAATTGGTTTTGGAACTTCATCGTCGCCCGCTTCACGGAACAAATGTTCAACGCATGGGGTTATGGCGTCTATTTCTTCTTCGCATCGCTTATGATTCTCTCGGCAGTCTTTGTGTTCTTCTTCGTGCCCGAGACTAAGTCCCTCCCTCTGGGAGTCATGGATCGCTTGTTTGAGATACGACCCGCTCGGCGGGCGCATAGTACTTTGATGAACGAACTGAGAGTGCAAGAAGAGCAGTTTCGCCAGATTTCGGGGAAAGCTCGAATGAGTGCAGGAAAATTAGAGATGGAGCAAGTCGAGTCCGCCAGGAGGGAACGCACCTGAAGTACTCGCGAGTGAGCTCCCCAAACAGATGGGTAAATCGGTCAGTCGGACGAAAGAGACGGGCAAGCATCCCGGGTAAAGCAGGCATATCAGGGAGAAGACATTCGACGATTGCATGCAGTCTGCGAGCTTATATGTTCAGAATATAAAGCCATGATTCCCTGCATCAACAACAGAGTATCTGTCCCACACGTTCGTCTACCACTCAGAAGCGTGACTGCGATCGCTGGGCTACATTGCTGTCAATGATGTCGCGCACTCTGGCTACAGGCAACTGGTCAACCTCGAGTCCCGTCCAGTACTTGTCCTGCTCGATACCCTGCCACACCAGGGCCTCGGTGCCCAGAATGACCTGCCAGCCCTTGCTCTCGGCCAGGGCACCGAGCTTGGTGAATGGCGTGGGATTGTAGCACATGTCTAGCATTGCCCCTTTGTGTTCCTTGTCGAGCAGAACTTCAACGATGCGCCGCGCCAGGAACTCATCATCGGTCTGTGGTTCATTGTCTGGGATGCAGGCTACGATGGCTCCTGGGCCTATGGCCTCGTGAGCTTCATCCACGGTAGCAAGGTGTCGCACAGAGCGCGACGCCCAGTCGGCCAGGATGGCGTCCACCTCGCCCTTGTTCCGATTAACAAGATAAACGTCCGTCACCTGCATCCACTCACGGAGGGCGTAGATGGCGCTCCGCGCGGCACCTCCGCCACCAATGACGAGAGCCGGACGATTGTGCCAAACGAGCGAGGGATGCGAAACGCTGTGCCGGAACGATTCTCGAATGCCAATCACGTCTGTGTTGGTGCCGCACAGGATGCGTCTTCCATCACGTTCCTTGACGAAGAGCGTGTTGCAGGCGCCCACGTCGCGGCATTCCTGGGTCATTTCGTCCAGATGAGGAAGAATAGCGACTTTGTTGGGCATTGAGACGGAAGCGCCTTGCGGGGTCATAGTCAGCGCTACCACTTCCTCTTTGTCTTTTTATTTCTTCTTGGCTGCTCTCGCACCTCTCTCTTTCTTTCATCCTCTCTTCTTTTCTTCTCGCAAGGGTGTCAGATTCGCAGGGGAAAGAAACCACCAAGCGCATTTACCGTAGAAAGACGCATCTCGGACAAGCTCCAGAAACTGCGCCATGTCTGCCGAATCGAAGCGGATCTGGCCCCAATTGAGGCCCAACTCGTCGTAAACGACCTGATGCAAGAGCGGCGACAAGGAGAAGGTGATTTTCTGGCCGAACAGGAAGCCATGACGGTGCAGTCCGGCGGCGCGCACCTGCGCAGCAACACATTGTCGCGGATGCGGTTGCGACGCAGCTGTGGTCATGGTCGGCGAGATGATATCGGTGCGGACAAGGCAAGCCCTCAAATCGCCTGGACGCCAGTCTTCAACTCGTCTTTGCTGCGTGTCCAATGCGCCTAGACGAAGGGGTAACAGTCGGGTGGTCCTTATCGAGCCACAGTTTTGGTCGTGGCTGTGCGTGAATTGCCATTGTCGAACAGTGGATGCTGTCTCGGCTGCTGACCTGCGCTTTCCCACCCTCGTCGTCCGATAGGCGCTGAGCTTGAACGGCAGGAGCAGCAGACCGCCCTTTCGAAATAGCTCGAAATTTTGCGCGATTCATCACCATGGCTGCAAAGGAGCGTGCATGCTGATGCATGTTGGCTATCTCGCCAGCGTTGGCCGAGGGCGCTCACACTCCCCGGATGCCGCGCTTTGATACATTGACATTGCCATCCACATTGTGCATTATGCATTGTACGTCGTTTGGTATTTGATCCAAAGTTCGCACCGACTCGGAAATGACGACATGTCAAGAAAAATCACTAAAGAAAGCCAACCTCTTCCGTGAGACCCTTGGCATATTTGCAGGCGCTGGCAGACTAGGTGACGCAGTATGTGGCCCCCTTCGATAAGACTCGCCTATTCGGTCACGAAATGGCTATTTCTCGACGACGCATGGCACAGTAGCTGGACGTGGTGCGGCTCGTCAATACAAGTACTTTGGCTTTTGCGTTCATTCGCACAACATTTGTGACAGGCCGAAGGCTTACTCCCACTGAGTGGAAAACATTCCGTCAAGACCCCTTCGGCCGTTGCTTGCCCGCGGCTGTCAACGTGGGCCACTTCCGCACTTCCTGCAGGTCTTGCAGCTTATTGCGCACCCGTCGCATCGCCGCTGCAATTTCGATACGAGCAACTGTAGGACGCTCGATAGAGGCAAGCGCGCTGACGTGAGATACAACTGCACTCGCGGCAGCAGATGACCAATCTTGACGTCCAAACGAATCTGTTACTGCCAATTATCCAAGAGGCCCTCTCCTCTCCGTAGGCGCTGGGGTGACGAATGTGACCCTGGGGGCGCACGCTTATTGTTGCATGAGCCTTTTGACATTACACTTCAAATGTACACTATGGTGGTTTTCTCGGAAAGGAGAAAGATACTGAGCCATATGGCAGATTCAAAATAAATCTTTGCGCCTGTGACTCCAGCCTTGAGCAGTTCATGGCTTCTGTATTTATGCACTGTTCAATTCGTTCATTCGAGTGATGAAGTCCTCCTGGAGCCTCCTCAAGTATCCGGGCAGAACTCTGTCGTCGCCGTGCTCGGCCGCCTGCTGCAGTGCCTCGTACAGGTCGAGGACAAGCTTCCGGCGTGCAACTAGTCTACGTGCCTCCGAGTTGCGCCACTTCTGCTCTCTGCGCTGCCTGATGTCATTGGCGATCTGTTCAGCGAGGTCCGTAAAACTCTTCGGGAATCCGAGAGCCCGTGCCAAATCAATACCGTAATGCTGGTCAGCGTCCACCGTTCCCTTCGTGGCTTTGTGAAGCATGGTCAGCTGTGGTGTGCCGTCACTTCCGACAGTTCGTGTAGATGCCAGGTGGAATTTCACGACCCCGGGTCGGTCTCCCAAAACCTGAACCACTTCGAGAAAGTGAGTTGCGAACCAAACAAAAGCTCTCGACTGGATGAGAGCTTCTGACATTGCAATGGCAATGGCGACGCCGTCACGAGTGCCTGTGCCTCGGCCTAGCTCGTCAATGATGACGAGACTTTTATTGTCAACGTTTCTCAAGATGAAGGCCATTTCGCGCATTTCGACCGCAAAGGTAGACAAGTTTGCCTCCATGTTATCCATGAGGGATATCCGCGCGAAAATATTATGCACAATCGAAAAACAGGCATAGGTTGCCGGTACAAAGCAACCAATTTGTGCCATGATCTGCAGCAGAGCAGCGCCTCGTATATAAGTGCTCTTCCCAGCCATGTTGCAGCCTGTCACAATGTTGAAGCAGTTACCCTCGGAGGCAAAATAGTCATTTGGAACAAAGTCTTCTACCATGATCTAGTCGTTTGTGAGCACATCATGTGGGAAAGATTTCATCGAAGAACAGGGTACCTTGTCCAAAATTGGGTGCCTGGCTGCCCGCAGCGCAAAGACGTCTCGAAATTCGGGCCTCACATAGTCTCGAACCGTTGAAATATGTGTGAATGACGAAACCATGTCAATCAAGGCCACCGATTCGCAAATCCTGAATAGTTGTGGCACTGACTGTCGAATAACCGTGAGCAAGTCATGAATGATGGAGTCGCTGCGAACCACGATCTCGTCGGCCGTATCTGTAAGTCGAACGTTGAGCTTCACCAGAGGAAGCGTTTGGCACTCAACGTGAGCTTTTTTTCTGATTACGTTGATGAAAATTGGCGATAGAGTGCCCGTTACAGCCGTGTCCTTGAGCCTGAGCCAATACTTCCGACCATTGTCAAATTTGAGAGCTGGAAAAACTCCGCATTGTGCTAAGCGTGATAGAATCTTTAGGCTCAGCGTGCCATCGTACAGCCACCGATGACTCACTTCCAATTGTCTCCACGTGTAGGTGGATTTCTTCAGTCAGCTCCTTGTAGGTCTGGCGGGCGACGTCCAGCATCCCGTTGAGTCCAGACTTGACAGCAAATGTTCTCGCATTGCGCATATCTAAGGGCGATGACATAACGGTAGCATCTGCCTCTATAACAGAGCGAATTTCGTGAAGAATAGAGATCGACAACTCAGGCTGACATATGTCACGTATTTTAAGAAGAAGAGCACTTTTGCAGCCGGAGAGTGCTTCATGAAGTTCTGGAATTGATTCGAGAAATGTTTTTACTGTAAGGACGTGATTTATTTGCTCCTCTGCGCGATAAATCCTCGCATCGGGAGAAATCGTAATGATCTTGCCCTCAAAAGTCAGTAATCAAAACGAGGAAACCCGGAAATGCGTCCTTGCCTTTGTGAGGACTCGTTCGATGTCCTTGAAGTTTGTCAAGGCTGTGTATTTGCATCAGCGAGCTTTGATGGAAATGGAGCGATTCTGCTACCTTTTCGTATATTGTAAAACATCTCCTCTGCCCCAGACAGCTCCTCTAGCGCATCGTACCTCGGCTCTATGAATGTCTCGAATCTGGTCGGTGGCTGTAAGATGCTGCTTCGAAGCATTCGCGCACCCATTGGTGTTACGGTGTGGTTGAGGAGACCGAAGAGGCATTGCCGAGATTTCGAGTTGCCGATGTTCTGCACTATTTCTAAAGACTGTAATACTGAGACATCAATCATCATTGTGTCCTCTGACGGACGATATCGAATTCGAAGCGACTCGGGCGCAAAGCTGACGGCAAAGATGTACTCGATATATTTCAAGGCATACTCACGTTAGCCACCCTGATGTTACTGAACTTCGAAAGTATACGAACTGCGGCGAACGAAGACACGCAATAATACTTGCCGTGCACAGCCACTTTGATAGGGTCAATGTCACTCGGGAACGCCATTTTGTCAATGTATTCTAATCCTTCGGTCTCCGACCACGCTGATCGATCAAACACCACTATTTCTGTATCAGGAATCAGTTCGTCGACTAAACAGTACAAAACACTGTCTCGATTGGGCGGACAAGCTGTCGACATGAATATTGTTCTCGAAGGAAGCGCCATCTGAAGCTTATGAATCGTCTTCACGTAGGATTGATTGTCACAAATCTGACTCAGAATCGCTTCGCCAAGTGTAACATTCACAATGGCAATACCGACGGAAGGAGACACGCCTCGAGCTTCTCCTACGGCACATATAATAGTCTGCTGATCATTATGCCCAATGATGGTTGACAATGTGCTTGGTCGGGATCTGCGACTAGACGTCGTCGTTGAAGGTCGAGACGGTATTGTCGTGGCTGTTCTGGCTGTTCCAGGTCTGAAGCTGGTGCTGGACGGCGTAGCACCAGTGGATGGCAAGAAAGCGGAAACGCCTGCCAAAGAGGCCTGTGTCGAAAATGGCATGGTGCAGATGATCGTCTTACGGGAAAAGCGCGTCGAACACGTCGAGAATCCACTCTGAATATGACTGCAAAGCGAACAGCGATGACGAAATACGCACCAGAATATTTTGTGCCCAGCGACTTTTGTCGAATTTCTGAGCAGACACGAATTTCAGGGTGTCTGCCCAGGGACAATATCGATTGCCTTGTGGGGAAAATTGGTGCAGATTATATGGCAGGCCGTCAGTCGCCCCTTCCCCCGATGTCCAGGGTCAACGTACAATTAAGAATTGACTCGCCGGGTATCTGCTCTTACCTCACTCTGAAAAATTATATCAGGCAACGAGTTCTTGCATTGAGCCGAGTAGCTTGAACATAAACCAATTGTGGCCGGAATGGCCCTTGCTCTCGCCAACAGTCCATGCAACCTGACTCTGAGCTCTTTGAGGATGTTCTGGCTTCATTCTGTCAAGAAGCCACACTTGTCATGGAGTGTCCAGCCACTGCATGGGACATGTAGGACATTCAGCGTTTATAACAAGAGGTGGTACGAGTGACTGTCTCCGGCTACTTCTCAAGTAAAGTAGGGAATGGATAACACCTGACCACAGCGAGCCATAGCACCTTGCCAGCAAGGTGTGCACCATTTGCTGCAGGTGTTTCAACCCTAGCTGGCCACGCTTCGACGAAGTTATGATCCCAATCGCTCCCAAAAACGTTCCTAACAATCTCTAAAAATGGCACGACAACGGGCTTTTGACGATCATGTCAAACCTTGACGCATTACGACTAACAAGTGCCCTGCGAATGATACTCATCAGCAGGGATGACATTCGTCATCTCCTAGTCAAATGCAATGATGTTGACGTCTGTGTGGAAGGTGCGCGACAATAACACAGTCATGAAGTCAACATCATATCGGACTTACGTACGCAATCCCACTAGCAACAGTCGTCTGAGCAGACATTGGAAGCACCATGTCAGAAGAGATCTTGACGTATTGCTTGCTCTGATTTGCTCATGCGAACGTGCGCAAGCTGCAGTCGACGCCTTCGGCCCGATACTTGGCCAGGAGTAAACGAACTTTCTGCACGATACTCTGGCAGACAGTCCTAGCTCTTGAGTCCTTTGATATTCGCGTACTGTCGCGAGACGTCGATGATTAGGAGCCCAACGGCTCAGAGAGAGTTCAGGCACGTGTCAAGCCGTCGTGCTGCACAATGGGTGTCCCGCGCGGGTGATCCATGTTTACACGTAAAGCCAGGGAGCCAGCATGCCACTCAAGCCTTCACTTCGAAATCCTCCGGTAAATGTTCGCCCATGCTGCAAAGACCGCGACCACAACTGCGGCGACGGGCTTGAATTGCAGTACCAAGCCGCCGGCCCTGTTTGGAAGGACTGTTTGCCAGGAGGAGTGCATTCTACTTGTACATAAGAGAAATGTGGCTCTGTTGTCACGCCCAGCTTCCGGATCCGGTTTGTGTTACACTTTGAGCCGCTTCTTCATCTTCGGGTGCGTGACCCACTGCTGCGAATAGATTTGGAATCTAGTTGGGGATTCGCAAAACACTATCAGCGACCGGACTGAGCACTCTGCAGTGACGATAATGGCTACACTTCTCACTTCGAGGATAATCATGCGTCCAGAACACGGCACAACCAGTCAAGTAGTCGAAAACCCTTCGAAGGCGTGGCCGACTCTGCTGAGTCATCTTCGTCTTCGTTTCGACAGTCTTAGATCTGCCGTGATTTTACGAATTCAAGGACCGCAAACGAACGGGCCTGGTATCTAAGCGACATTGCAATGCGCATGTTGTTATGATCGCAGTTCTACTACCAAGTCTTTAGCAGTGGAAGGCTGGCCTTGCGATTTGAAGGTCTCGTAGCGTATCGTGGAGGGCGGACGATCTATGCGTAGGAGCACTCAAAGCGTCGGCATTTGACAGCGTAGCCGGCCAAGGCTCCTTCAACATAAGGAGATCCATCAGCGGCAACATATATCATTGACAATTGCCGACGCGGACGTCAGGTGTAAATTCTGGATAAGGGCGTTGACAACTCCAAACTCACACCAAGCCAACATTTGTCGCGATGTTTGCTTTCAATCGAAGTGGGTCTACGTACCTCTACTCCGTACTGTCGAAACGGCCAAGAGGCGAATGCCGTAAATGTGGACCATCGAGATGGGAAAGATGCATTTTGCCTGTGTCGAATGAGTGGCTGCTGGGTAAGGGCCTTGAATGGGGAAAAAGGGTGAGGAGAGGCGACTCGGCCGAAAGTGCAAATGCTGCCGCCGAACTCGGGAAGTTCACGCGTCGGCTGCCCGCCGCGCCGCGCCTTAGTCAGACGCGTGTTTAATTAGTGGCCGCTGACTGTTATCTGGGCACACGCTAAGGGCTGCAGGCTTCACCGCCTAAATTTGATCGTATTTTGCCGCTACGCCAAGAATTCCTCAAAGACTGGAGCGAAAAACCTACAGCCTGACACAATTTCTCACGATC
Source organism: Aschersonia sp. MBC 735 (assembly GCA_030783925.1). Classification (NCBI taxonomy): domain Eukaryota; kingdom Fungi; phylum Ascomycota; class Sordariomycetes; order Hypocreales; family Clavicipitaceae; genus Aschersonia; species Aschersonia sp. MBC 735. Next base: position 15,181 of record JARJRV010000294.1, on the reverse strand, counting down.
ACCGCGTAAAGTGTCATCGCGATGGCAACAGTAGCTCCACCACCATCCAAACGCCAGCGGCGTGAGGCTGCAGAACGATCACGAGTGCAACAAGACATCGCTCCCGCTCTGACGGGACCTGACGGGTTCTTCAAGGCTCGGATTTTGGACGATGACGATAATGAAGTCTGCGATAACATCGAAGTGCCCGTGGCTGATGCCTCGGAGAAGCACTTATCGCTCCTTCTGAACCAACTCTTGCAAAAGGTATGGGTCATGCACGTCCTTAGATGAGCTGCTCTTGCCCTATATAGCAGTCAGACCTAGTGATCTCGGCCCCCCCAGCCAAACTGTTGCTGTCTGGACTGACACGAGACCCGCAGGAACCCGGAAAGTATCTCCCGTACAAGTTTAGAATACATGTGCCTGACACCGATGTTATCATCGATCAATATCCCACCGATCTTTATCAGCTTTTGAAAAGCCGGGGAATCGAAGACCCGTTGGAAAGAGTGATCACCATGACAGCTGAGCCTCAATCAGCATTCAAAGTTCAAGCCGTCACCCGCATGTCTCATAGTATACCCGGACATGGGGAAGGCATTCTTGCTGCGCAGTTTAGTCCGGCAACACACACACGACTGGCTACTGGCTCCGGCGACAAAACTGCTCGTATATGGAATACAGAGACTGGTACACCAAAATACACATTGCCTCACTCCGGGTGGGTACTCTGCGTTGAATGGTCACCTGATGGCCGGCGCTTAGCCACAGGCAGTATGGACAAGTGCCTGCGACTCTGGGATCCAGACACGGGAAAGGCTGTCGGGTCACCGCTTACGGGACATGTCAAATGGATCACCAACATTGCTTGGGAGCCTTACCATCTTTGGAGGGACGGCACGCCTCGACTGGCCAGCGCAAGCAAAGACGCCACGATTCGGATCTGGATAGCAAACACAGGCCAAACCGAACATGTGCTATCCGGCCACAAAGCGTGCGTTACGTGTGTGCGATGGGGTGGGACGGGTCTCATTTACACTGGCAGCCACGATAAGACGGTCCGTGTGTGGGACGCGGTCAAAGGAACCCTGGTCCACATACTGTCATCTCACGCGCATTGGATCAATCACCTGGCTCTCTCTACGGATTTTGCCCTGCGCACTGCTTACTATGATCATGAACAGCCTCCTGACTCGGACGAAGCAAAGCGGAGAAAAGCAAAAAGAAGATTTGAACGGGCGGCTAGGATCAAGGGGAGGGTATCAGAGCGCCTGGTGTCGGCCAGTGATGACTGTACAATGTATCTCTGGGAACCGTCACAGGGAAATAAGCATATTGCCAGAATGACGGGGCACCAAAAGCACGTCAATCACGTCGCATTCTCGCCCGACAGCACCTTGATCGCAAGCGCTGGCTGGGACAATCACATCAAAATTTGGAGTGCGAGGTACGTAACAGTGCGCCGAACGTCGATTGCTTGTGATAACATGTGGTAGGGACGGAAAATTTATAGACACACTTCGTGGCCATGTCGCGGCGGTATATAAATGTTCTTTCTCGGCAGACTCAAGGCTTCTTGTCTCGGCATCGAAAGATACGACACTCAAAGTCTGGTCCATGTCCTCTTTCAAGCTCACAGTCGATCTGCCTGGACATGCTGACGAGGCATGGGCAGTCGATTGGGCGCCGAGTGGTAAATGCGTTGCCAGTGGTGGAAAGGACAAAGCAGTACGTTTGTGGCAGAACTAATAAACAAAGTGTTAGCTGCATTTGAGGCAGAACTTTGGGTGCGACTTGTTCCGTGCTGCGCATCCCGCTATTGCTCTGCTCTGAAGCGTTGAGTGGAGGCTCAATGACGATATGATCCAAGGAGTATTGGAAGCGGTTTATTGATTGACCTTAGTGGCTAGATGACGACGTCTGTCGACCGGATTCGTCGCCCGCCAATATATTGACCTGCGAAAAGTACCGCATCTCATCCGGCTCCTGTTCATACATAGTTCAGAAAAGAGAAGTCGGGCGTTTGTGGCTGCACATTGAATATACCAATCAGAAGAGCCTTTGGGTTGTACAATTCCATTTTGGGACATTTTCCCAGATTGGCGGCAGGGAATCTGGCGGAACATGTGGGCCTGCCTACACTTTCCGATCGACTCGTGTGTTACCAGACCGAAAACAGCCAAGCCAGCCAAGCCAGCCAAGGACATGGGAAATGTAAGTCGTGAAATGATGAAGCTGCGACTTTGGCGACCGCATTTTCGGCAGCACTTGGAGGTAGCTGCTCTATCCTCAGCCGGGGAGGAATGGGTGGCAACGCCGAGTCACGGGGCTTGGGCCGCGTACGAAGTTGTTGAGCCCATCTAAAACCGATGTGCCAGCACTTTCTGGATCGAGGAGCCGCGTGGAGGATGGTCTTTGCCCTTACATCCACTCAAGATTGGATTGAAGCAGTTCATCGTGGGTTGCGAGGGTTGCGAGGCAGATCATGTATTGGCCCTTTGTTGTCCCATGGCTGGCACTATGTGTCTCAGTCCGTGGACAGCAAGAGGTCTTTACAATAACGGCCACCCAAACTTATTATCGTCACATATCAGAATTAATATACAGTCTTGGCGATGAGTGCTACTGTACTGAGCCTGGACTGCCACGTAAGAGCCTCAAAGGTTTGTATTGGTCCGGGAACTCGTGTTGACAGTCTCACAGCTCTTCAGACGAACCTTCCCGTCCTGCCTGAGTGTCAGGGGCCTGACTGCGAATACGATCAGAATGTCGGATCGCGTCCTGGAAATGAGACGGACGATGAGAACAGTTTGGATCGTGAGGCCGTAGCGTTGGCAGTTGACTGTGGTGACGAAGACGTAACCACAACAACCACAACCAGCGTTACGAGCTCTTTATTGTCATCTTCATCGACAGGTTCAGCGACATCGACCGGCACAGATACAAAAAGTGCCTCTTCATCGAGGTCGACGAGCGACATATCCCAGTCGATAACAACCACACCCGCTGCGCCGGGTAGCTCTTCGCTGATCTTCACAAACTCATCCTCGATCTCGACCAGCACGCAGGGCACTTCGACGAGCTCATCAGGCAGTCTGATCAGCACGTCGTCCGCGAGCACGACGGAAACAACTTCCACAAGTTCGAACTCGAATTCGAACTCTGGCTCATCGACCTCCAATTCGAACTCCGGCTCATCGACCTCCAACTCGAACTCCGGCTCATCGACTTCGAATTCGAACACAGGTTCATCGACTTCTAGCACGGAGTCTGTGTCCAGCAACTCATTGAGCTCGTCGAGCACCGGAACTACAGAGTCAGGCAGCAGCACTAGCGGCCAAAGTTCTGGAACGACCTCATCGAGTACCTCGGCATCTCAGTCGACTATCTCCTCGAGCTCTAGTGGAAGTCAGAGCAGTGAGACAGGCCTAAGCACGTCACCGACAAGTTCTGCATCTGCATCTTCTTTATCGACTACTCCCACTGAGTCTGCGTCGTCGAGCTCATCTGCATCATCGAGCTCCGGAAGCTCAAGTAGCGTTCTTAGCTCTGTTTCTACATCCACTCAATCGTCAACGTCCTCTGCAAGCTCGTTGAGCTCGTCGACCTCGAATGGGCCCAGATACACCAACTCTACGATCACAGTATCCTCGACTACCACGTCTGGAGCTACTTCGTCAACCAGTGAGTCAAACACTGCAAGCTTGACAAGTCCAAGTAGTACCACGGAGTCGGTTACGACGTCAAAAACTTCTGTCACGTCCAGCACTGAGAGCATCAGTTCACCGACTATCAGCGGTCCCACGAACTCCGTAAACACTACAGCCACGACGGTCACGCCTACGTCGTTGGGTTCTTCCATCTCATCGGGCGCGACTGTACCAACGGTCTTCAGCAACTCTTCGACTTCGTCTGCAACGACCATTGCGCCAAGCTCGTCGGCCTCTACAAGTCCGACGAGCTTCAGCAACTCGTCAACGACACCCATCAATCCAAGCTCTACGTCGGCTCCGTCGATCGTGACCCTTCCGTCAGTGACCCTTCCGTCAAGCTACAGCAACTCGTCGACCTCAACAGTCACCACCGGCCCTACGTTTACTACTACCGGGGCCCCTTCGATCTCGTCAAGTCCCACGAGCTACGGTAACTCGTCGACCTCAACAGTCACCACAGGCCCTACGTTTACTACTACCGGAGGCCCTTCGATCTCAAGCCCCACAAGTTACGGCAACTCTTCGACCTCTATTGTCACTACAGGTCCAACGCTCACTACCGGTACCGGAAGCACTTCGATCTTATCGAGTCTCACAAGTTATGCCAACTCTTCGACCTCTATTGTCACTACAGGTCCAACGCTCACTACCGGAAGTCCTTCGAGCTTATCAAGTCTCACAAGTTATGCCAATTCGTCGACCTCAGCAGTTACGACAGGCCCGACGTTCACTACCGGGGGCCCGTCGATCTCATCAAGTCCCACAAGCTATGGCAACTCGTCGACCTCTGCGTTTACTACTGGTCCGACGTTCACTACCACTGGCTCGACGATCTCCACCGGGAGCCCGACGATCTTGACAAGTTCCATAAGGTATGGGAACTCTACAACGGCAACGATCCCCACAGCTTCCACGTCCAACAGCCAGAGCTCGCCAAGCAATACCAGTCCGACGGGCTATAGCAGCTCATCGACCTCGAGAATCACTTCGGGCCCTTCCTCGAACAGTGGTGGCTCGTCTTCCCTGACTACTACAATTGGCGTGGGCACTTCCTCGAATTCAGTTGCAACATCAGGAGTGACACCGACCAGCGGCGCCAGCTCGTCCATTTTAACAGGTCCAACCGGCTCTGTCAGCACATCTACACTGCCCGTCACGTTTTCAACGCCTAGCATATCTTCGCCCGTCGTGACCAGTTCGTTGAGCCTTCCGAGCATAGGCAGCACCGTCACGCTGAGCTTCTCAACCGGCGCATCCGGCTCTGGCTCGTCCACCGCTACTGGCACTTCCATCATGACTGGAACGTCGCCCACTATTGTCTCATCGATCCCATCCGGTCCGTCACTCACGTCTGGCGCGACCCCTTCGACTTCGTTCAGTCTTTCGAGCGCTTCTACAGCCTTCAGCGGATCGAGCCCGTCCAGTCCAAGTAGCTTCAGTATCTCGACAGGCCTATCTTTGTCGACTCCGTCTCTGAGTAGTAGTCAAACTGGCACCAGCGCTCCAACTGAAGCCACCTCGACAGTTCAAACTTCCATCCCAGTGCCAAGCACCCCGTCGGGTCCAGTGACGTTGCCGAGTATCAGCTCACTCTCCACCCCGTCATTTTCTTTGAGTAGCCCTCTGACAACCCCGAGTCTACCCACCTTTAGCTCGCCATCTCAAACGTCTGGCTTTTCAAATACTACAGGGACAGCCGGCACTAGTCAGAGTACTGGCAGCGTTTCTTCGCCGACTGGATCACTCCCAAGTCCGAGTACGGCATCGGTCAGCAGCTTGTTTTCTCCGTCGTTAAGTCTGCCCAGTTTCTCGAGCGGCACTTATTCCGTGACATCGCCGAGCTTGACCAGCCCAGCCACGCAGTCGAGTAACACCGGAGTGTCAACCGACACGAGCTTGGTCACGACTGGACCGTCATTTTCGCCGACGACTGGGTTCTCTAGCAGTGGAAGTAGTTCATCGGGTTCCACTGGCACACAGAGCACGGGAAGCCAGAGTCAACCATCCGCTCCAACTTCGCTACCTTCCATTAGTTTGTCCACGCCGTCGTCGCCGACCACTCCTCTGGCCAACAGTTCCACATCATTCACGTTCGCGACGCCGTCTTCTCAGCTGTCTAGCTCATTCTTTTCGCCCAGCAGTCTGCCGAGTACGGGTCAATCGATATTGACAAGTTCCTTCAGCACTGTCCCGACCGGAACAGGAAGTTATAGCTTCGGCACCCCGAGCAGTCTCTCGCAGTCAAGCTTCCCAAGCACTACATCGCAAGAAACGTCCCCGACTGGTGGCTTCCCTTCGACGTCATCAGGAAGCCCAGGAATTACGTCGCTCGGCACAAGTTCAAGTCAGTCCTCGCTTTCTTCTGGAAGTGTTCCCACGCCCAGTTTTTCTTCCTCGTTCAGTTTCCCGTCAACCAACGCGACATTTTCATCGACTACTGGGTTTAGTCAACCTTCGTTCTCCGCAGGAAGCTCATCTGCAACTCCAGCTACTTCATTGCCTAGCTCCGTTCCGTCCTCGCCTTCAGTGACTTCCGGAACGGCTTCTACACCCCTGACTTCAATGCCGGCTATTACAACGACATCCTTGCCGACTGGAACATCTTTATCAGTGACAAGTCCTCCTTTTTCCAGTATACCCTCTCAATCTTCTGTGACTTTACCGTCGACCTTCAGCTTCACATCGCCTTCGAACTCTTCTACGAGGACAATAATCTCCAGTCTTACGACCTATAATACTGGGTCTGTGTTGCCTACGGACCTTCCGTACACTAGTATTATGTCGCCCGCGTCTTCTGGTACAGTATCATCTCCGACTTCGTCTCAGGCCAGCCAGTCGCTGGCCTCATCGTCAGCAAGTGCGCAGACGAGCCCGACTTTGTCATCGCCAGGCTCTTCTCGGAGCACACAGCCGCCGCCTACGTCGTTCCCAAATACTCCAGCTACCTCGGCTTCGTCATCTCCCGTTTCAAGTCTGTCCGCATCCACCTTGTCAATTGCCACGAGCTTCTCTATTTCACCCTCGTCTGGAACTGGCTCATTTTCCACGTTCGTCCCTTCTTCTTTCCCGCCTTCGAATTCCACTGCCGGATCTAGCGGACTTAGTACTCCATCGGCACCCTCTTTCAGTTCAGTACAGACACCCAGTCGAAGTTTCACCGGAAGCAGCTCTAGTGGGACTTCTGTTGCGACTCCTTCGACCTCTCAATCCATCACAAGTCCGAGCTCCCCATCTGTGACGAGCTCGACTTCTGCTTCGCTGCCAAGTGCCAGCTCTTCTCCTTATCCTTCCAGTCCTTCAACTTCTCTATCTGCTCCCTCCCTCTCTTCTGCTTCTCTCTCTTCAACACCTCTATCAACTCCTTCCTTCTCTTCTGCCTCAACTTCTTCAAGGAGTTCGTCTCCGAGCTCTGCATCAAGCGCTTCTGTTACAACTTCCCCTTTGTCTTCACTTACTTCAACAGCATCGGCTAGCACTACTCGGATATCGATTTCGACTTCTGTTCCGAGTTCTACTTCCGTGTTTACCCCGATCCCAAGTTTCAGCTCTGCTGTGAGCTCCGTCTCTAGCTCTGCTTCCCTCTCCACAATATCGACCGGGACTTTTTCTTCTTCGACTTTGATATTGACATCGAGTTTCAGCGCTTCCAACTCCTTTTCAAGCTTTACTCCTAGTTCAGCGTCTTCAACGTCTATTTCGAGCCTGACTTCAAGCTTCCTGCCAAGCTCTGCTTCTTCGAGTTCCACATCAATCTCAACTGGAACGTCACTTTCAAACTCGCTTGCAAGCACCGCCTCTACTTCCGCCTCTTCGACATCTTTGTCAACCTTCTCGCCAAGCTTTTCATCACTCCCAACTTTTCGGCCTAGCTTTAGTTCCGCTTCTGGCTATTCTTCAAACCCTACCTCAATACCATCATCGACTTCTTCTAGCGCGGTTTCTACGGCGATTTCTACTTCAATCTCTCTCTCCAGCTCTGCTCCTACAGCCTCTTCCATCTCGAGCTCTAGCTCGGCTTCAATCTTAACGTCCGTGTCCTTCTCTACGTCTGCTCCAAGCTCTATTTCGAGTCCTACATCGCGTCCCAGTTCGATGCCCACTTTGACTGGAAGTTCTAGCTCCATCTCATCGACCGCTTCGACTTCTCTATCCTCAACACCTAGCTCAATGTCTCCATCAACTTCCATTTCAACATCTCGGTCGAGCGTGTCTTCATTCTCAAGCTCATTTTCCATTTCAACTTCAAGCTCTGCCTCAACATCGCCGGCAAGCTCGAAGCCTACCTATACTCCCAGCTCCTTTTCATCACTGCCATCGAGTGGCTCTTCCACTTTCAGCCCAAGTTCCCTTTCGACATTCAGTCCCACTTCATTGTCAACTTCGAAGCCGAGCTTAAGTTCGGCGCCCCCGAGCTCTATCTCGGCCTCCACTCCTAGCTCGTTTTCCACGCCACTATCAAGCTCCATTGCGATTTCAACATCGAGTTCGTCTTCGACCTCTCTTTCAACATTCCCCTCGAATTCTTCGCCTATCTTGACTTCGGCCTTGTCATCGAGCACTGCATCGAGTTTCTCAGCTCCATCTTCTCCTGCGACGTCTTCTGGAAGTGTTGGAACTGTCTCATCAGCGACAAGCAGCGTGAATACCGCTACGCAGAGCACATCGACCCAGACTTCGCCAACAGGCAGGACTTACGTGCCAATCACATCTGTACCTAGTATTGTAACTCAAAGCTCATCGCTCAGAAGTTCCTCCGCCCCGGACACACTGACTTCGCCCTCATCGTCAGCCAGCTTGTCTACCGTCGCTACTCAATCGCCAACATCACTCACTTCAAGCCTTTCGGGTCTGTCAAGCCAGTCAGGCTCATTGAGTTCCGCGAGCTCCTCACTTAACACAGGCAGCAGCTCCGTCTACAGCACGCAAAGCGGCAGTAGCAGTGGTGCTTCTGCTTCATCAAGCCCGGCTTCAACATTTGTGCCAAGCTTCTCATCATGGACTACTCTGACTAGAATACCTAGCGGTGATACAACATCTGTGTCTAATACGCAGTCGGCAAGCTCAGGCCTTACGATCGTGTCTTCGTCAAACACAGCTCTGACCAGCCAAGCCACTGCTCCATCAACTGCTCCCACCTCTGTCACATCAAGCCTGGTCTCTTCGGGTCCGGCATCCTCACCAGTGACAAACTCAGCGTCGGTGTCAAGTCCTGGTACTGATACCTCTGGCTTTTCAGGTTCTGGTCTGCCAACTTCAAAGCCAGTTTCACTGGTCTCATCAGATACAGGTGCTCCAACGAGCTCACAAGCTACTCTGCCTCCGACTGCTGGAACGGACTCGGGCACAAGCCAGCCAGCGCCTACAACACCACTGACATCCGTACAGACTGGGCCAACGGTGTCCACATCCAATACCGGCGGCGTGCTGCCGACGGAAATGGTGCCGTCCGGCTCATTGCAGCCCACGCCAACTACACTGCAGACAGCCCCGTCGCGCCGGTCTCGTCGTACAGCCTCGACGCGCTTGACGAGGCAGCTGACTACGACGCTTGCTGACATCTCGTCGTTGCCGACAGCCCCTGTTGACACTGGCTCAAGTCTGCCTACAGGCTCAGAGACAGGTCTACCGACAGTGTCTACCCTGGCCACGATCCCGCCGATCCAGTCGTCGGGCCCCGTCACATCTCAGCAGACCGATCAAACGGCTTCGACATTGCCAGGGGCCTCAACATCCCCAACAGGTCCCTCGCTCTCTTCGCAGCCGACGACTCCAACATCCATGTTGAACCCGACGGTTTCAACATTTGATACCAGCGGAGTTTTGCCAACAGATTCATCTGGGGTTCTGTCTACAGCCACGTTGCCCACAGCCCCTACAGACTCAATTGGTACTCTTCCCACGGCTTCAATACCTACGGCTCCTACAGACTCAATCAGTACCCTCCCCACGGCGTCTTTGCCTACGGCTCCCACAGACTCGATAGGAACCCTTCCAACGGCTTCATTGCCCACAGCTTCATTGCCCACGGCTCCCACGGCTCCTACGGACTCCATTGGCACTTTGCCCACGGCTTCATTGCCCACGGCTTCATTGCCCACGGCTCCTACGGCTCCTACGGACTCCATTGGCACTTTGCCCACGGCTTCAATACCTACGGCTCCTACTGACTCAATTGGCACTTTGCCCACGGCTTCATTGCCCACGGCTTCATTGCCCACGGCTCCTACGGCTCCTACGGACTCCATTGGCACTCTGCCCACGGCTTCAATACCTACGGCTCCTACAGACTCAATCAATACCCTCCCCACGGCGTCTTTGCCTACGGCTCCCACAGACTCGATAGGAACCCTTCCAACGGCCTCGTTGCCCACGGCCCCGACAGCCCCTACGGCTCCCACGGCCCCCACAGACTCAATTGGTACTCTTCCAACTGTTTCGTTCCCTACGGCTCCCACAGATTCAATAGGAACCCTTTCAACGGCTTCATTGCCCACGGCCCCGACGGCTCCTACGGCTCCCACGGATTCCATTGGCACTCTCCCCACGGCTCCCTTTCCTACAGATTCCATTGGTACTCTGCCCACGGCTTCATTGCCCACGGCTCCTACAGCTCCCACGGATTCCATTGGCACTCTCCCCACGGCTCCCTTACCTACAGATTCAATTGGTACTCTGCCCACGGCTTCAATACCTACGGCTCCTACGAACTCGATTGGACCTCCTCCAACGGCTTCATTGCCCACGGAGTCGCTGCCCACAGTTCCTTTGCCCACAAACCCGACGGACTCCCTAGGAACTCTGCCCACAGCATCAGTGCCAACAGCTCCGTTGCCTACAGCCTCGCTACCAACAGAGTCACTGCCTACCTTCCCGTTGCCAACAGGGCCTACAGACTCGCTTGCAACTCTCCCCACATTCTCGCTGCCAACCGCCTCATTACCTACAGCATTATTGCCTACAGAGTCATTACCCACAGTCTCTTTGCCAACACTTCCAACAGCCTCGTTGCCCACAGTATCTTTACCCACAGAGTCACTGCCTACCTTCCCGTTGCCAACAGGCCCTACAGACTCATTTGCAACTGTCCCAACGATCTCGCTGCCAACGGTCTCATTGCCCACAGGCCCTCTGCCAACAGAGTCACTACCTACAGTCCCTTTGCCAACACTTCCAACAGCCTCGTTGCCCACAGTATCGTTACCCACAGAGTCACTGCCCACAACTCTTTTGCCAACAGGTCCTACAGATTCGATCGGAACCCTACCCACAGCCTCGCTTCCCACGGGTCTATTACCTACAGGTCCGACCGATTCATTTGCGACTCTTCCGACGGCCTCGCTTCCCACAGGTCTATTACCTACAGAGTCACTGCCTACGATTCCTCTGCCGACAGGTCCTACAGACACTTTTGTGACTCTTCCGACTGCCTCATTGCCCACAGCGTTGTTGCCGACAGTCCCTTTGCCCACAGGTCCTACAGACTCAATTGGAACGCTGCCGACAGGGCTATTGCCCACAGGGTCACTGCCCACGATTCCTTTGCCAACGGGTCCTACAGACTCGGTTGGAACTCTGCCCACAGCTTCGTTGCCTACGGCTCCCACAGATTCGATAGGAACCCTTCCAACGGCTTCAATCCCTACGGCGTCGTTACCAACAGTCCCTTTGCCAACAGGTCCTACAGACTCTTTTGTGACTCTTCCGACAGTCCCTTTGCCGACAGGTCCTACAGACTCAATTGGAACGCTTCCGACAGGGTTATTGCCCACAGAGTCACTGCCCACAATTCCGTTGCCCACAGGTCCTACAATCTCCCTGGGGACCCTGCCAACAGCTCTAATTCCATCTTCAGTGCCAATATTCACAGTCTCAACGGTCAATACTGGCGGGATCCTGCCAACAGATCTAGTACCAACAGACTCGATCGGGACTCTTCCAACAGCTTCGCTGCCTACAGGTCCGTTGCCTACCGGTCCGTTGCCTACCGGTCCTACAGAGTCCGTAGGAACTCTACCAACAGCTTCGCTGCCTACCGGTCCGTTGCCTACCGGTCCTACAGAGTCCGTAGGAACTCTACCAACAGCTTCGGTTCCATCTTTGCCTATCCCGACATTCTCAACAGTCAATACTGGCGGAATTCTGCCAACAGACCTGGTGCCAACAGACTCGATCGGGACTCTTCCAACGGCTTCGCTGCCCACGGGTCCGTTGCCTACCGGTCCTACAGAGTCCTTGGGAACTCTACCAACAGCTTCGGTTCCATCTTTGCCCATCCCGACGTTCTCAACAGTCAATACTGGTGGAATTCTGCCAACAGACCTGGTGCCAACAGACTCAGTCGGGACTCTTCCAACAGCTTCGTTACCCACGTTACCATTGCCCACCGGCCCTACACAATCCCTCGGAACGCTTATAACAGTGATACTTCCATCTTCTGTGCTAGCTCCAACACTCTCAACAGTCAATACTGGCGGAATTCTGCCAACGGACCTGGTGCCAACAGACTCAGTCGGAACTCTTCCAACAGCTTCGTTACCCACGTTACCATTGCCTACGGGCCCTACACAATCCCTCGGAACTCTTACAACAGTGTTAGTTCCTTCTTCTGTGCTAGCTCCGACACTCTCAACAGTCAATACTGGCGGAATTCTGCCAACGGACTTGGTACCAACAGACACGCTCGGGACTCTTCCAACATATTCATTACCAACGGCTTCAATACCGATCATCTCAGTACCGACAAGTCCCACCAATGTATTCCCTACCGCTTCACTGCCAACAGAGTCATTGCCATTTATTTCTTTACCAACAGTATCAGCGCCAACAGTCTCTTTGCCAACCGGTTTGCTGCCGACAGGCTCCTCGCCAATTATTTCCTTGCCAACGGTCTCGTTGCCGACAGCTTCCTTACCAACAGGTTTGCTACCAATAAACTCTCTGCCGATCATTTCCTTGCCAACAGAGTCATTACCGACAGCCCTATTGCCAACGGACTCATTGCCAATAGCTTCGCTACCGACGGTGTCGCTGCCAAGTGCTTCGTTGCCGACAGTCTTGCTACCAACGGAGTCTTTACCAGTGACTTCATTGCCAACAGTTTCATTACCAACAGCTTTACTTCCCACGGTTTCGGTCCCGACAATCTCGTTGCCAACAGGCCCTACAGAGTCTTTGCCCACAGCTTCGCTCCCGACGGCCTCGGTCTCCTTGCCAACAGCTTTACTTCCAACGGACTCGTTGCCAATAGTCTCTTTACCAACTGTCTCGGTCTCCTTACCAACAGCTTTGCTTCCGACAAATTCATTGCCAATAGTCTCTTTGCCAACAGCCTCGGTCTCGGTACCAACAGCTTTGCTTCCGACAGACTCATTGCCAACAGTTTCAGTTTCCTTACCGACAGGCTCGTTGCCAATAGCGTCGCTGCCGACAGCTTCGCTCCCAACAGTCCCGCTGCCGACAGACTCAATCCCAGCATCTTTACCAACAGCTTCGCTGCCTCCATTTTCGTTGCCAACAGCATCTCTACCGACAATTTCTTTGCCGACTGTATCGCTGCCGACTGGTCCCACAGATTCTTTGCCGACAGCGTCTCTGCCGACTGGTCCTATAGAATCCTTGCCAACAGCCTCGCTACCGACTGGTCCTATAGAATCCTTGCCAACGGCGTCTCTACCGACAGCATCTCTGCCGACATTGTCTCTACCAACAGCGTCGCTGCCGACTGCGTCTCTGCCGACAGCCCCTCTGCCAACAGTATCTCTGCCGACTGCGTCCCTGCCAACTGGTCCTATAGAATCTTTGCCAACAGTGTCTCTACCGACTGCGTCTCTGCCGACAGTCTCTCTGCCAACTGGTCCTATAGAATCCTTGCCAACGGCATCTCTACCAACAGCGTCTCTGCCGACTGCGTCTCTGCCGACAGCGTCTCTACCAACAGCATCTCTGCCGACATTGTCTCTACCGACGGCATCTCTACCGACTGCGTCCCTGCCAACTGGTCCTATAGAATCCTTGCCAACAGCCTCGCTACCGACAGCGTCTCTGCCGACCGTGTCGCTACCAACTGGTCCTATAGAATCCTTGCCAACGGCATCTCTACCGACAGCATCTCTGCCGACATTGTCTCTACCAACAGCGTCTCTGCCGACTGCGTCACTACCAACAGCATCTCTGCCGACAGTGTCTTTGCCGACAGTGTCTCTACCGACGGCATCTCTACCGACAGCGTCCCTGCCAACTGGTCCTATAGAATCCTTGCCGACAGTGTCTCTACCGACTGTCTCTGCGCCAACAGCATCTCTGCCGAGAGTGTCTCTACCAACAGCATCTCTACCAACAGTGTCTCTACCCACTGCGTCTCTGCCAATTGCGTCTCTGCCAACAGCGTCTTTGCCAACAGCGTCATTGCCAATCGCATCGCTTCCGACCGCGTCCTTGCCAACGGCGTCCTTGCCAACGGCGTCCTTGCCAACGGCGTCCTTGCCAACAGTCTCTCTACCTCCGCTGCCAACAGTATCAACGATCAATACCGGTGGCGTGTTACCTACTGAGCTTGTTCCTACGGACTCGACTTTGCCAACGGTATCGCTACCAACCGCGTCCTTACCAACAGTGTCTTTGCCAACAGCGTCTTTGCCAATCGTGTCGCTTCCGACCGCGTCTTTGCCAACAGCGTCCTTGCCAACGACTCCAGTATCGCTGCCGACAGCGTCCTTACCAACAGCGTCTTTGCCAACAGCGTCTTTGCCAACAGCGTCTTTGCCAACAGCGTCCTTGCCAACGGCTCCAGTATCGCTGCCGACAGCAACCCTGCCAACGGCGTCCTTGCCAACAGTCTCTATACCTCCGCTGCCAACAGTATCAACGATCAATACCGGTGGCGTGTTACCTACTGAGCTTGTTCCCACGGACTCATTCCAAACAAATCCTACACTTTCCTTATCAACGGCACTTCCAAGCACGAGCTTTGGCTTTCTTACCTCTCTCAGCCAGAGTCGGTTACCGACAGACTTTTCAACGGTGACAGTCCCTTCCAATGGACTCACCTCGGCATTGGGTTCCGCGTCCTCTAGTGGACAAACGGCTCGCACAACATTGCAAACGCTGCCCATCTCTGTCTCGTCCTTGACAACGCCCCTGACTGCCTCGACTGCCTTAAGCCAAGCATCCTCGGCGCCGGCTTCCGCTCCGCTCCCTAGCCAGAGTTCATTGTTGCAGATATCGTCGTTCCAAACATTCACCCTGTCTCTGTCAAGTCAGGTTGCGCCGACGGCGTCGCTGCAAACCTCAATTCAATCTTTTGCAAGTCAAAGCACGTTCCCGCAAGCTTCGTCTCAAGCAACGTACAGTCAAAGCACTTCAGTAAAGGCTTCTTTTAGCCAAGTCACGCCGTCCGGACAAATATCCTCGTTTGTTAGTTTGCCTGTCCCAACGCTATCTGTTCCGAGTGTGTCCGTTCCGACAATCTCGCTTCCAACGGTTTCTCT
>JARJRV010000293.1:0-26042 GCA_030783925.1 Aschersonia sp. MBC 735 | reverse complement strand
TAACCCTAAACCCTAACCCTAAGACAGTTATGAGCCCGGGAGGTGTCACATTTACACCTGGAACTTCCACTGCCTCTAAGTTCGATTCCCACAAGTAACCACCATAAAATACCCACCAAAACCTACCTTAGCGCGGTTAAAAGAGTCAAATGAGCAATGGCTATACCCAACACAGGCATAAGGGTAGTCTGCATAGGTAGCCCTAGAGGCTCTTTGCAAAAAAGCAGCCCTAGAACTAGGGGGTGTGTCGCGGTACATAAGGGTTACTAAGCACGTCAATTAAAGGCCAGTTATGGCTGCGCCATTTTTGACGTGACACCCAAGTTTACCCCCGCCCCGCCCCCGCGTACGCGATCTACAATCCGCAGGCGAGGGCAGGTGACAAATTAGCGTGCAGCAGGCAGCAGGTCGTAGGGAGGCGCAGGCCCGCTCTGAACGAAACCCGAAGGTTGTGCCAGCCTTCTTCCCCTTTATGTTTTTCTTCAGATACATTTGCTCTCTTTGGAATATATCTTGAATTCCTTACTTCTGTTCCTCCTTCAAAATCTGGCTGTATCCATTGGCTACGTCGCACACGAACTAAACATCCCAGACAGTATCTTACCATTAAGCCATGGCATCAATCGCAAAGTCTGCAATCAGTCTTCTTGAGAATGCCCGGCCCGAAAGGCTTATTGCACCGAATGGTGGTCCGCGGTACAGAGATGCCGTCACTAGTCCGTGGTCTCAGACGTGTTGGACTGAGGCAGCTGGCTACGTTCAGATTAAGACCGTCCAAGAGCTGGCACAAGCCTTGGCCATCCTGAAAGAAACGAAGTGCAAGTTCTCCATCAGGTCATCTGGACATAACCCGAATTCATCCTTCAGCAATGCGGACGAGACTGCCGTTGTGCTCGATATCAGCCATCTCTCAGCCAAGGAATTGGCCCAAGACGGTACTGCAAGGATCGGAGCTGGCAGTACCTGGGGCCAGACTTATGCTTGGCTCGAAGAGGAAGGCTTGTCTGTAATTGGAGGGCGACAGCAAGAAGTCGGCCTGGGAGGTTTCATAGTCGGAGGTGAAACCAACGCCCCCTTGTCCTCCTGAATACTAGGACGATCCTGACCGATTTTGGTAATGCAGGCGGGCTGAACGCATTGCCAAACCTGCATGGACTTGGCGCAGATAATGTCAAGAATTTCGAGGTGAGCACAGCACTTCAGTGTCGTGGAGATGAGCTTTGTGTCCTGATGCATCTTCAGGTTCTTCTGGCCGACGGTCAGATCGTCAATGCAAATGCAGAAGAGCACGCCGATCTCTATCGCGCTCTGAAGGGCGGAGGCGCGGATTTAGGTAGGCCTCACTTGGTTATTCTGCATGAAAGAAGCTGACTAGTTTCGACATCAGGTATTGTGACGAGATTTGATCTTCGAACCTACCCACTCACCAAAGTCCAGGCCACCATCAACATGTACAAACCAGACGATTATGTGGAGATCATTAAAGCTACCATCGCAGTACAGGAAGCGATGGAGAAAGATCCGAACATCGGACTCTTTACTAACTTCAACAAAGGTTTCGTCGCTGTAGGCATGATATATGCTGATTGTCCGAAACAGCGGCCCAGTGCGTTCGAGCCATTTGACAAACTCGGTGGCCTTATCTCGCCAGCTCTGCCCACGACAGACGGCACCTTGTTATCTCTGTGCCGTGCCATGTCACATGAACAAGCTCGCCTGAAGTAAGTTATTTCCATCCTATCGCCGTTTGTCATCAGCACTTTCTCCCACTATCCCCCGCCCACTTGGGTCGCGGTCGTCTCCTCGTCACGGACCCCGTCCAAGATGCTTCAAGATGCTCATCATTGACCGTGCATCCGTAGCCGATCTATCTGTACAATGACGACCAAAGTCTCACAAGATCTCTACGAGGAAGTATACAAAGCTTGGGTTGAAACGTGCAAGACTCTTCCGGACGGTGCGATCCTTCATTATACTATCCAGCCAGTCGGCTCGGTTGCTGCGCAGAAGGGGAAAGACAACGGTGGCAATGTCATGGGGCTGCAGAACGTCCCACAATGCTGTGAGTTGTCATCATCTTCTCCGAGATGTATCCGCGTCATCTACTAGGTATGGACCTGACGTTTCTTTGACACAGGGTGGGTGTTCACCTGCGAGTGGCCCGGCGAGGCCAGCAGTGATGATAATGATACTGCTCAGCGTGCCATTGGAACTATAATGAAACAAGTTGAGAGCCTCGCAGTTGAACGAGGATTGCTCCTGAACTATCTGTGTATGAGTTTCGCCCACGCTTCACAAAAGGTGCTTCGCAGCTATGGCTCCGAGAATGGTGCGCATATCATGGAGATAGCCAGGAAGTATGATCCGGAGGGTGTGTTTCAGGAATTGCAGCTCGGGGGCCTTTTACTGCGTAACAGTATGTAGTCGCACGTGTACTGCCGATCAGAGGCTCCAGGCCCAACTTTGCATTATTTAGCCTTCACTTGCGAGGATGTGCGTAGTATATGTGGCTAGCTTGCGTCGGGAAGGCAACGTGTTAGGATGATCTCGCTCTTGCTATTTGAATGCCGATCTCGGGATACTTATAGTCCTACTAATATTTATCAAGTCAGCAGAAGTATGATGAGCAGCAAGCTGTGCCCAGAAGAAAGACACCGGTGATCAGAGGAGCGATTGGGCTATGCCCCTACTGCTAGCACAGCTCGAGGTCACCAATGCAGAAAGATTTGAGAGCTGGAAAAATACACCCACCGTTACTAACTACGTATATCTTGCACATTTTTTCTGGACAATCCTTTCACCAATGAAGTGATGGGCTATAACGAGTATCGCGCAGGTATCAAGAAGTAGGGATGCCGTGTTTTTGTCGCGATACCCAACGCAATCTTTCAGAGAGCCACATCGAATCCTTCCGCGGCAGATAAGAATCTCGGGATTCTATACGCAGAGCTATATCATAACGCAACCGTCCCAAAATTCAGGAAAAGCGAGATAGTCTATTATTCGATCCAGTGACAATTGGAGATGGTGAATCCGACCAGGCTGGACTTGCCCATTTGATCATGACGGCTTCAGACAGCGCGCGCGATGCCCTCTTATCGCTACTTGCATTTCCTCAGGGATCATGGCTGCGCCGCGTGGACCGCACTGCATCACGGGCAGCAAAGAGCAGGAAACTCGGCAACGGAAATCGCCACGGTCCCTGATGGCATTCAATTGACTTTAGATATCCGTCTGTAATCGTGGCTGCTCCTTAAAAGGTGAAACTGTCGCCGCCAGCCAGAGACTTGTGGAATAAGCTGATGCCAAAGAACACTGAAGTTAATTCGTCAGAAGGGGAGCGGGGGGGATGTGCGCCGCTGGTAATTTAGCGCGTATTTACTCGACACGGTCAAATCCGATTCGCGTTCAGATGTAAGAAATCATCCACAGATGTCAAGCTTTGTCCATCTATTCGAGGCGTCTCAGGCACCGTGGTGTCACGATAAACTTCGTTGGCCCAAATTTGGGAGGCTGCGGCCGGGTCGCCCGCACGAATCGAACGGTCCACCTCATCCTGCGAGTTATAGTGGACTGTCACCTCTGTGCTCAGTGCCTGGGTGAGTTTCGCCGCCAACTTCTGGGTGGTCAGCGACTTGACAGCGAGGTCCGTCTGTTTTCCGTGGTGGGCAAGAGGCCTGGACAACACTTGAGCAACTACCAGACCAATGTCCGAGGCATCGATCCAAGGGACTGGTATGGCTGGGCCCCACGAGACGCGGAGCACCCTGTCGTCGTGGAAGCCGAACTTGCTGGTCGGCCCGTCGAGTAGATTCTGGAGAAAATGGCCGGGCCGTACGATGGTCCAGTGCGTAAAGCCGGCGTCTCGAACGCGGCTTTCGATGGCGTGCTTGTTCATCCAGTACTGGTACATGGCATGGTCAGAGTCTCAGCGGGGAAACGTTTCGTGCTCGCCGGTTTTGAGTGCTGTCGAGACGATGAAGCTGGAAATGTTCGGCGCCTGGCGAGCGGCTGCAATAACATCAAGGCTGCGCTGCAGGTCCTTGGCCCAGTTTCCGGTCTGGACCTCTGTGTAGAAGACGGCATCGACGCCATTCATTGCAAAGCGTAAGCTTTCCAAGTCGTCCAAATCACCTTTGAGGAGCGCGGCGCCAGCTTGCTCCAGATACTTGGCGGTTGGAGGAACGGGGTTGCGCACAAAAGCAAATGTCTCATGTCCAGCTTGAAGGCAGTGACGGGTGACTCCCCAGCCCTGATGCCCTGTCGCACAGGTCACGAGTATCTTCATCGCAGTCGTTTATGCTCACGCGCGTCAAGATAGAAGCAAACGCGAAGGCGGATCGAAGAAGAGGGCGCTGTTCCAACAATGGGATCGCTAGATTGTGCCAAAAAACGACTGCATAAGCTAGTGAGCTAGTGTGAACAGCATTGGACTTCACACAGCTCGGCGCGCTGGTAATTGGCTACCTCGTTGGATGTGAATACTCTGATGAGGGTCTGGTCTGAGCTTCTACCCGCGCATCTTTGCCTTTTTAATGCTACGCTACGTGATGACTCCCAAAGCCGGGATTTTGACGGCAAATCATGGTCGCTGCTGTCGCTGCGCATCAAGCATAGCTTGGTGAACTCGTCACCCATAAAGGTAATCACGCACTGTCAGCATTGAGATTCGCGCATGCCTCAGCGAAAGTGGCCAGCTGAAGCATTGCAATCTAGGTGCACCGAGCGCCTCATTCGGTAGCTGGTACCTCAGATTGGCGCTTGCTTGCTTTAGGGTTCGTCGTCAGTACATCGACGGGGTTTGAGGTACGTACGAAAAAGAGAGGTACCGCTCGACCACACCAGATGGCGCCGATAAGAATTGAACTCATCCGAGTTTCCACTCCCTATAACTGGCAGGCACGTACGACAGTACAAACTAGAAGCAGCCCGGGCACAAGACGGGCATTAAACGAACGGCCTAGACCATTCCTTTAACCGCCCCGCACCTCGTACCCGATCTACCTAGCAAAACCCTCTTCCTTCCCCCCTTTCCCTGCCCTTTGCTTCTTCCCCAGATGTTGTCATCGATTATAAGTCGGTTCGCATACCGTTGAGCGCCCTCTTAATACAGATGCGTGGTTCTTCGCCGTTGATACTCCAGCGCCGTCTCTTCAGGATATCTGGCCGGATTCCCTGCGCTCACAAACTCGGGAAGGGGGCCGGCGGAAACGTTGCGATTCTGCTTGAAGAAGAAGACGAGGGAGTATCGTTCGGGCAGAATGCCCTCTGCGTCCCCCTTCTGCTTCGAGGGTGCTGACACCTGGTGCAGGCCGGCTGTGAAGACGTCGTTGGTCCACCGCTGAAAGGCGTCACTGATATTGACCACCAGTTCGCTCGGTTGATCTGGCCGTCCGGGGACCACGGGAGCAAAACTTCCAGGTTTAGCCCGGTCCTCGAGCTCGAGGCCCCCCACGTGGTCCTGAATAAGCAGAGTGATGAGCCCAAAGTCTGTATGGGGCCACGTCCGCTTGACACGACCGTCGGCCAGCTTCTCCAGGGATACTGGTGGATATCTGTTCAGACGAATCTCGCTTGCCGTGTCCTGACAGCGCTCAACCAGGGTGCCAGGACGGGCGCCGAGCCCGATCTCGATTGCGGCCATGATTTCGAGGGACATTTTCTGGCATGCCCCGTATGTATCCTCTACGTATTCTCGGAACCCCGGAGCAGCATCCTGTCGCGGCCACTTGTTGGGGTAGTAAGGATCGTCCAAAGGCCCGGCATCAAAATGCTCCTTTATAACAAGAAAGCAAATCGCATTGTCAGTCCAAAAATTGACGGTACGCGGGAACGGGGGGAAGGCCATAACTCACGCGTTCGTCAGTAAGCTCGTCTGGGTTTCGATTTACAAAGTTTTCTTTCCGAAGCCGGGACGTCTGCTCCCAGCCCACGCGACTCCAGCCTCGCTGGAGATGGGGTCCGCGGACGCAGATGATATCTTCTTTCACATCCTGCGGAAGTTGGAAGAACTCTTTGGCCTGAACTGAGTCAGTCAAATGGCTGCGGACATGCTTGGTGGCTGCAATTCTCGATTGTGGAGTTCTTACCCAGCGCAGGAATCCGGACGTGGCTTCATCGGTCATGCCGTGGTTGATGAGCTTCACAAAACCATGATCGTGAAACGATTGAACAAGTTGAGAGCTCAACGTCTTTCTATCTGCGTCTGATCCAAGGTAAAACTTGGAAAAGTCTAGCGTGGGAAGGTTTGCCATGTTGCTGATTTGTCTCAGTCGGCGGAAGATTGGAAAATATCGCGAGATTGGCCTCCTTTCGCCGTTGATTTACCTATATAGGCCACGATGGACTCCACCAACGTCCGCGGAGGCAGGTTCTCAGCGATATCACTCCGACGTTTGCTTTGCACAAAGCGAGCTCTACATTCGTGATACATGGAACGATGTACTTGACCGGAATACCGAATGGGGTATTCGCTGCATCTTGGGCACCCTGTCCCAGGTCTCACTTAGCTGACAGCGTCTGGTGAATGACAAGCACGATGGTCAGACAAATTTCTCAAAGCGTCGTTGCATCGCGCGTTTTCCATTCGCGCTTCCTTTGCTTGCCGTGCAACAATGGGGCTCAACGGAAGCACGGCCAAGACAATCGACTGCAATTGACTTAAGCCGTCCTTGCGGGGAAACAAGACGGGGGCTCCATATCGCAGAAGTGGTCTGCAGACGATCGACAGTCACGTTCCCCGACATGGCTCGTCGATCTCGCTTGGCATACGCAAACACAGTAAGCTGACGTTTACGGCAGTTTGTACCTTCACCGAACGCGCGACAAGCAAGGGTGCGAAATACAGCTTGCGCACACTCCACGCTGACGTCAATTCGGTGCAAGACACCATTGCCTGTCTGCCATCGATGCCTGATTTTCGCAGGACCTGGCCTGCATCCAGAGATACTCCGTTCATCGCCGCCTAAATTGACAGGTCAGTTTGCCGGGGGAGCGCAACCCCCCTTCTTCCTCAGAATGACCACTCTTGCCTTGTCACGTCCTTTCCTGTAATCCTCGGCGTCAGTCCCAATCACTTCGACTTGATTCCTTGCTTCCAAGTCTTCAATGACAGCCTGGTATTTCCCCGACTTCCAAATTTCGTCGAGAATTGTCGCAATAACAAAGCCGTCCTTTCGGGTGATCCGCACAAATTCCTCTAAAGCAGGACTGGGCCCGACGTGACCGAGCGTGAATGTGCCGACGCACACGACAGCGGCATACTGGTCGTCGGGCTTGGCGATCGGCTCGGTCAAGTCTCCGACCGTGAGGTGTCGATACAATCCCGTCTTTTCCGCTTCCTTCAACATCGCGGGGGAGAGATCAAGGCCATCGATGATTATCGCGCCACCTTGCGCAAGAGCTCTGCCGACCAATCCAGTGCCACAGCCGGCGTCTAGCAGCGGAGCACCGCTCTCGACGGAGTGATCAGTCAGTCTCAGAGCGATTTCTGCCACGATGGCCGGGGCCACGTAGTTCTCGGTTGCCGCGACGTCTGCATCATACGTGCCGGCCCATTCCGCGTAGAGGCTCAGGCAATCTTCGGGAGTCAGGCTGCCACGGACTCGCGCAACGAGGTCATTCTTGGTAGTCATGCCGAATGGATAGGGCAGGCGAGTTCGAGCAGAAGAAAGAACTTGTGTTTGGTACAGAAAATGTGTGAGAACAAGCACCACTTCTCGGCGACCAAGACAGAATCACGACTGCGGTCCGTGATCTCCATCATCAGGACTTTTAGCCTTCGCATCTACTCCGATACACGGCGACGGCAAACGCGTTTCCCTTGCCCCTTGCCCTGCATGGCGCTCTGGACATTTGACAAGCGGTGGCCTGTTCGATGAAGAGATCTGGATGTTATGCAACGCCCAAAGGCAAGTATGCTTTGTGCTCCGCTTGTGAGCACCATTTCTCATGATTGGCTTACATCCCGCCACCGGCCGCTGAATGACGTGTCGCCGGCGCGTCGTCAGGTACCTGGACGATTCATCTATGTATTTCCTAGGTCAACTAAACTATTTTGGGTAGGTGCTACCTAGTAGGCATGCCCGCCATTTCTCCGCACGATGCGACTGTCAAGACAATGCAACCGGATGCAACTTGACATGAGTTAGCTCCAATTGGGCCCGACTCTTTGCGAATGTGAAAAGCGTCCGGTTACCATATGCAATGGTAAAAATGACGTCATACCACTGCTTGCTGATGTCAACACCTTCCCCAGTTTAACATGTTCTTGAGCTCCATTGTTGTCATTCCCGATGGCCAACCACGATACTGCCCCGCCATTATGTATATCCTGACCTCTCCCCTGCTCAAACATTGCCGTCTGTCTGTCAGGTTATTCTATTGGACCGCCTACGGGATAACGAAGCACACATCGAGCGAGCCGGTGTTGCCTGGCGCTCTGCGAACTCATACTGCGGCTGTCTGTACCTGTAAGCAGGGATGGCCCACGCTCACGTGCCAGCTCTTTTCTGACCGAGAAACCAGGAAACCAGGATACGATGAGCACAATAACGAACAGTTTTTCACCGCATGCAGAGGATGCGCAAGCGGCTTTTCACCAAGACTCCAGTGCGGAGAAATCAGCGTTTACTCCTCCCCATCCCGAGCCGCCCTCGGTGACCTCCTTTGCGGCAGACCCTGAACGAGAGTCCACCACTCCGGACACTAGGTATCCAGAAGGTGGACTCAGAGCCTGGCTGGTGGTTCTTGGCGCTTGGTGCGGCTGGGTCGCGTCTCTTGGCGTATACAATTCCACCGGAGTATTCGAAGCGTACATCTCGAGAGAGGTGTTGACGACAGAGTCCCCGAGTAAGATCGGCTGGATCTTTGGCATCTACGCGTTCATTGCCTTCTTCTGCGGCATCCAGGTCGGCCCAACCTTTGACGCAAAGGGCCCTCGCGGGTTGCTTTTTGCGGGAAGCCTTTGCACCCTTGTGGGCATTTTTGCTTTGAGCTTGTGCACGGGTGCGTCAGACTTTGAGAAACTATTCCGGGTTTCTACGTCACCCAGCGCAGGAAAGCGAATGACAGCCCTGGAGGTTGCAGCTTGAGGCCCCACACTGACGTTATTGCCCAGAGTACTATCAATTCATCCTGGCCTTCTCGATACTGGTCGGAGTTGGCTCGTCACTCCTCATCACTCCGTCACTAGCTTGTGTTGCACACTGGTTCCTCGACCGGCGGGGACTGGCCAGTGGAATTGCCTTCACGGGAGGTAGCTTTGGCGGCGTCATATTCCCCCTCATGGTGCAGTCGATCGTCCCTCGAATCGGCTGGGCTTGGTCGATACGCGTTCTTGGCTTCGTTCTCATCATCCCCTGTTCTCTCAGCGTAGCGCTATGCAGCAGCAGGGTCCCTCCACGCAAAGGCCACCAAACCACTTGGCAAGATACCTTGCCAGACCTGCAAATATTCCGGGACGGGACAGGGGCCATGGTGTTCACAACCGCCGGATTCTTCCTCACTGATCTGGCTTATCTAGTGCCCATGACATATATCCCCAGCTACTACCTAGACCGGCAAGGGATACCCCCTGACCAGACGCTGACGAGCGGAGCAGCTTTCGCATACCAACTCTTGGCAATCAGCAATGCCGCCTCTTGCGTTGGTCGCTATGTCGCCGGCGATATGGCTGATCGATTTGGCCGATACAACACCATGATTGTGTCGTTATCCCTTTGTCTGGTATCCACCAGCTGTTTCTTCCTACCAGATGCGCTCTCTCCGGGCTTGCAGAGCACGGCGCTCCTGGTCACTTTCGTCGTGCTGTTCGGATTCGTCAGTGGCTCCAACGTCAGCCTGGCACCCATCTGTTTGGGTCAACTTTGCGAGACCCAGGAATACGGGCGGTATTTCGCAACTTCCTACTCGGTGGCCTCCTTTGGGTGCCTGGTCAGCATCCCCATAGCAGGAGGTCTGCTTGACGTCTCAGTGTCCGAGGGCAGACGAAGATACACGGCAGCCATTGGGTACACCTCGGCGAGCTACCTTGTTGCCGTGCTATGTTTCCTCTGGGTCCGCTTGCGCATCAAAGGCTGGAACTGGAGTACGAAGTGGTGACATGTGTGCGACCATGGCGGAGAAAAGAGGACCCATGATTGGCTATCGACAGGAGCAAATCGTCGTTGTATGAACTGGTTTGGATCGAGACTTGGCCACATGTACGAATAACACAATTCCAGTGAAGAGGATGAATGGACCTACTTCCAACTCACTATGGAAATGCCACACACGGAATACGATGTTGTGAAGTCATTATGGGGAATCTTTGTAACATTTCTTTTCACAACTCAGCAGTGAATGCCAAACGCCACCGATCAGAAGGCGCTCAAGCAAGTTTGTCACTGTACGTGAACAGATTTTTCCACATCGTTCGCCGATAATTTCTCCACTCGTTGGAAAAACAGGACGATGCTCGTGCGCACACAAGATTTTGTTCACTTGCAAGGCGTACGTCACTTTGTCCATCCCTGCTCCAACTGCAACATTGACCACGTCAGCAGTGAGGAGAAACTATCACACAAAAAGGCATCCAAAAAAGATCGCGTGACGAAGTTCCAGTGGTCATTAGACACGCTTCTGTCGCCATGTCTGTCAGCGATGGCTTTCGTCATACCAGTCAATGTAGCAAACATCATTAGGCAAAGGGTACGAAAAGTTGGGTCTCTGATGTGCATTAGTGCCGATCGTCAGCGTTTTACGTGCGCTTTTGCCACGTACGACCCGTGTGGAGGAACCACCCTGATTTCGGAAATCTATTCACTGAGAAAAGGGAAATCCAAGGCCAATGTGCATCCTTCGGATGGCTTCTTTGGTAAACTACGTTGCAGATCACGTTGGCGGGGCGCCAGCTACCCAGTTTTCTCTCAAAGGCCCGCGTTGACAAGGCCGACTATGTAGCGGATAGCAAGGTAGGCGCAGCTGTCCGGGAGAATATGTCCCTGAAGAACCGGTAAGTGAAGCATTGGCAGACTTGTCAAGTACACAAAGATACCTCGTTATGTTGCCCTCCGCTGTTCATCCTTTCATCACGTCGGGCTAAATGCCCCCGAGTTTACGAGCTACATTCTGTCCGATTTGAAGGCGGGACGATAGTGAAGACGCTGCATGGAGTGATTCTCATGCAAGAAAATGTTAGTGCTTAAAGCCCGACAATCTTTTAACACTTCAGTTCCGACCTTGCGGACAGTGGTCACCCAACCTGAAAGTCTGCAGGCAGCCTGCCGTCATGAGTTGGTCGCCGGACATTAGGAGGACCTAAATGATGACACGCAATTACTATTTTTATTGGAGGGAAATAAGCCCGGTCTCTGAGACGGAACCATTACTTGTGCTTCCTTTTCGCAATAAGCATTTTTATTCATTCATCCAAGTTAACCATCTAATTGCATCCCGTCGCTGGCGGTCACTTTCTCACTCTATGCACGATGAGCACGCTACGCACGCTTGATTATGGCCATCTCGCTACTGGCACAGCTAGTCAACGCAAGCATTTTGTACAAGAGCTTGTTGCTGGTCTTGGTGAGGCTGGCTTCGTCAAGCTCGTCAATCATGGGTTCGATGACCAGAAATTAAGTGACGTGTTCAATTGGGTCAGCCTAGCCAGTAGCCTACTAACATGAAGATATCTGATGAGCTTACCAGTCTTGAGTGTGCAGAGCAAGACGTTTTTCGGTCAGCCACTTGAGGCCAAGAATTCAATATCGAGCCCGGCCGGGCTTCGACCCCGGCGCGGGTATACGGGCTTATCTGTCGAGACTTCGTCGAACGCAGACCCGGACGTGAGAAAGAGAGGACAGCTCAGGGACGCAAAGGTAAGAAAGCCCCAAGATTCATGGAGAGGATTGTTCTTCAGCTAAACGCGTCGTCGCAGGAACATTTTGATCAGGGCTCGGAAAACGACCGGGAATACGCCAACCAGTGGCTCACGGTGCAGAGCCTCACAGGCTTCCGGCCGTTCATGGAAGCGTTCTACAAGCAATGCGAAGTCGTAAACCTCACTCTTATGCAAGCTGTAGAGGCAGGCTTTGGCCTTGAGACCGGCTGTCTCGTAGCGCGTTGCATTCCCAACAACACGGACCTGCGAATCACGCATTACCCCGCCCTTCCCGTTGAGGCTGTGCGGACAGGCGGCATGACGCGCATCGCGCCTCACACGGACTTTGGCGTCATCACGCTGCTCTTCCAAGACAGCACGGGGGGGCTGGAGATTGAGGACCGCACGCGCCCTGGCGTGTACCACCCCCTGCCGCCGACCAACACGCGAGAGATGATTGTCAATGTGGGCGACACGCTGCAGCGCTGGACCAACGGCCGGCTGTTCAGTGGGCGGCATCGCGTGACTGTTCCGGAGTCGTTGGGAGACCATGCGGAGGAGCTGCCGGAGAGGTACAGTGTGGCCTATCTTGGGAAAGCACAGCGTCACGCGTCCGTTGGCCCGGTCGCGAGCTTTGTGAGCGTTGATAACCCCGCGAAGTATAACGATCTCAATGCGCAGGAGTATCTGAATATGCGCGCTCAGCTGGTGTCTAGTGTAGGCAACTAATCGACAAATTACCGCTAGCGACGGTTTATGAGCGAACGTTTTGATGGCGTCATTGGGGTTTTTCCGCAAGCCTTTCCTTCTTCTTCTCCCAGGGCAAGACAAATACCGACAGGGTGATGTTACTGCTACTGTCAGTCATTTGCTGGAAGTTTATGCTTGCAAGGCACTGTCGATTTGATAGACGGTGGAAAACGGTGGACTCCAAATGGTGACGTGACACGCAACTGTGTGCGATTTAGGGCATCTCGGCCTGGTCGATTGCCATACTCGCTTGCATTGCCTATGTAGCCGACGCTTGTGCTTGTTCACTGGTCTTTCACGCCAAGAAAAAAGGTATGGCCAAAATGCTACATAATGTCACATGGAAAGTCGTCACTCGGACAACTTGTGTTCAAGAGGGAAAAGTTCTGTCAGAGACCCTGGAGCATCATCTGCCTAAGTAGCTTCCAGTAGGGCAGAATGAGCTAGAAATCCAGGTTTCACGGCTGTGAGGAGATATGACGCAAATTGTGGGTCAGAACATGCATGTTTGCAAGTGTGAATGACGCCCTACAGACGTTTCTTGACCTCTTCTACAAGGTTGTCCATGGAGATAAGTTGCCCTGAGTCTTTCTCCTCATCAGCTTCAGGTCGAAAAACCTTCAGTCTGACCTGACCCGCGGCCAACTCGTCCTGCCCCAGTATCACGGCCAAGGGCACGCCCATTGAGGCTTTGAATTGCTGAAGCGACTTGGGTTTGACCTTGGCCATATACTCTGCTCGGATGCCAGCTTTCCAAAGTTGACGAATTAGAGCCATCCGCTCAAGTAGAAAGCCGTCGAATTCTTTGCCGCCAATTGCCATTATGTAAACATCCAAGTTGCGTGAAACAGCAGATGATATCTTCGACCCCTTCTCCGGTGTTGGTTGGAGAATGGTGAAGATACGGTCTACACCAAACGATATGCCAACGCATGGGACGGGACGTTTGCCATACATGCCCACAAGGTTATCATATCGTCCCCCGGCAGCAATGCTGCCAACCTGATTGGGTGATGTCTTGTTGCTTCCTGGTTCGGGCTCAACTGACGGTCGCGTGATGACCTCGAATATTAGGCCGGAGTAGTAATCCAGTCCTCGCGCGAGCGAGCAGTCAAACGAGACTTGTTGTTCGATGCCAAACGCCCTCAGATATGATGCAAGGAGGCTCATATCTGCGATTCCTGCACTTACTTCCTCATTCGCGGTGAGCTTTTGGTTTGACTTGAGCTTAGCCAGCATGTTGAAGATATTGCCGCTGCACCTCACATAACCACCGACTTGATCTGCAACTTGATCTGACAATCCCTTCTCTTGCATCTCCTTCTTGACATCATCCCATGGCATCTTGTCTAATTTGTCTACCGCGGAACTGATAGAGCGTATCTTCTCGTCTGGAACTCCTGCCACAGCAAATAACCCATCTAGAATTCGCCTGTGGTTGACCTTGATTGCGATATCGAGCCCAAGGGCTTCGAAGACTTCGGCTATGAGGCAGAGAATCTCGGCGTCGGGAATCATAGGGTCATAAACACCAGCAATATCGAAGTCGCATTGATGGAATTCGCGTAATCTACCGCGTGCGATTGCAGGCTGGTCTCGTCTATATACCTTTGCAATTTGATACCGCTTAATGTGAGTAACGTTGCCATTCATAGCGAGCCAGCGAGCAAAAGGAACGGTCAGGTCGAAGCGCAATGAGCAGATTTCTCCACCCTGATCCTCAAGGTCGTACATGAGGCGTGAATCTTCGCCATACTTTTCTGAAAGGATCTCTTTGAGTTCGAAGACGGGAGTGTCGAGAGGAGTGCCGCCGTGGCGCTTGAACACGTCAGTGATCGTCTTGCTATTCATTCACAAGTTAGCTTATCGTCACTGTGGAAGTGCCATCTATAGAACGAACAAAATCCTTTCCCGCAATAGCAAGTCGTCGCCAACCCAATCGCGAGTGCCTTTGGGTGTTTTCAACTGAGAGCTTGAGCGAGACATCTTATCAGTTGATGTTTGCCCTACTGCGGCCCAATTGCAGTGCTGGCCACCGGCTAGTCGTAGAGGACGTGGTATGAAGGGTCAGTGCAAGATAACCTGTAGGCTCTCAAGCTGAAAGGTCATGTTGCCTTCATTCTAGAACTCCGCGATGACTCATCCGTGTAATCCGACAAGTTGACTACAAAGTACTGGATACCTCGCGATGAGTACATGCCACGCTCTCGCTTAAAGGGTACCGAGTACCTAGTCGCAGGTACTTAGCCGCTATGGGCACGCACAGAGATCAGATACCTGGAGATGCCTGCTAGCGAAGATTACGTAAATCTCTTACCACCAATCTGGTGAGCCCGCGTTCTCAAGAGCGTACTTACCCTACATATGAGATAGATCGCGACCAGCAATATGACCACAAAAAAAATGGCGGGTTGAACATTGTATGCGTTCCAAATGACTCGATGGGCAAGCCAAAGCTGGTCATCATTAGAAGTTCTGGACAAGTTCAATTTGATGTATAGGTAGCCGAGAGTAGGTCAAGCTTGACCAAGACACCCACTGTAATAACCGGCGTGCTACCACCACCACTAGCCTGCTGCGAGCCCCACTACTACCCTTTTCGTTCCGGCTAGCCCCGTAGCCTCCGCCGTGGCTTTTCCAATAACCGATATTCATCTTATCAGATCCGAGCTGCTCCCTTTCCGCCCGACTCCATCTTTCTGTGACCGAGCAGAGGGCCCCTTGGCGCTGCTGAGTCCTCTGGGACTGATCAGCCGATGGTGCTTACCCGCTAGGATTGGTGGCCGGAGTGGTATGGCCGGCCGTCTCACGTAACGTAGCCAGGCGTTCGGCTGACCATCGTTTCTCCGAGATAACATGAATGATTTGTTCTACATCGTCACGGCACCGATCAGCCCAGGAAAGTTACGTCACTTGCGTCGATGTTTCTCCTCTGCGCCTGGCTCTTGATGCTTGCTTCGACATTCTGTAACGTCCGTCAAAAATTTCCTCCTCTTCGGCCATCCGGGCTAATGGGCAACAGGCGCGCCAAATGATACCGGGCACACGCTCCGGCTCAAGTCCAGCATGTTTCGTCACATTTCGCATTCACTGCCGGGACACGATGACCGAAATTCGAACCAGACATATCCTCCCGACGCGCAGCGAAATTTCGCTTCCCAAGAACAATCTCCGCTTCTGCCAGCTCCAAATTCCCGCACAGCGCGCGATGGGACGCCAGGCACGACCCGCGAGCATTCACCACACTCGGAGCTGACGGCGTTTGAACAAAAATGCCTTTTCTCTGGCATTTTCTGCGTTGGCTACGCGTACGGCCTCGAGAGTCAAGTTCGAACTACATATCAGCCTTATGCCACGTCGAGCTTCTCGCTACACTCATATCTCTCCACCATCAATGTTCTACGCAGCGTCGTCGCCGTGGCCGTCCAGCCTGCCGCTGCCAACATCGCCGACATCTTTGGTCGCTACGAGGTCATACTGGGATCAACGGCTTTATACGTACTGGGCTTGGCCATGCAAAGCACTAGTTTGAATATGTTCACGTTCTGCGCCGGCGAACTCATTTATCAAGCGGGGTATACTGCCATAGTTCTACTTCTGGAGGTTTTGATTGCCGACTTCTCGTCTTTACGAGCGCGAGTTGTTTACAGCTATATACCTGCCCTTCCATTTCTCATCAACACCTGGATCAGCGGTAATGTGACCTCTGCTGTACTCGCAGTGACGAGCTGGCGCTGGGGCATCGGCATGTGGTGCTTCATCTACCCCCTCTGCTCACTACCACTGCTCGTTTCACTGCGTATGATCGATCGTAAGAGCTCGAGCGCAGACGCTGGCATCGCAAAGAATCCCGACAATGGCCGAGCATCTCTACGCTTTCGAGGTTCGATGAGGAGACGTGCGCATCGAATGGACGCGCTGGGACTTGCGCTCCTGGTCATGGGGTTCAGTCTCACACTTGCGCCTTTGTCGGTCATTGGCAGCACATCTTCCTACTGGAAAGACCCTTACGTTTTGGCATCATTGCTTCTTGGGCTCCTTTGCGTACCGACGTTCATACTTTGGGAGCGTCTAGGAGCCCGTGTGCCCCTCATTCCCTTCCACTTATTGAGCGACCGCGGGGTTTGGGCGGCTCTGGCTATCAGAAGCTTGCTCAATTTTGTCTGGTATTTGCAGGGCAACTATCTCTACACCATATTGATAGTCGCTTTCGATTTTTCCATCGGCACAGCAACCCGTATACTGAACCTCTTTTCATTTTTTGGCGTTCTGAGCGGTGTTTCTGTCGGTTTCGTCGTGTACAAGACCCGCAGGTTGAAGGTCATCATCATTTGGGGCACATTTCTGTTTACAGCGGCATTCATCATACTGTACATGCATCCTGGCGCCTCAACATCGCAGGCCCGAGTAGGCATTGTCAGCGGTCAAGTTCTACTGGGAATCTCCAGCGGGCTCTTTGCCTATCCAACACAAGCCCTTGTACAGGCCTCAGCATCTCGCAAGCACGTCTCCATTCTGACGGGGCTTTACTTATCGTGCTATAACGTTGGCAGCGCCCTCGGCACATGTTTTGCGGGCGCTATCTGGAGTCATACGCTTCTCCCGGCGCTGGACAATGCTTTATCGTTTCAACCGAATAGGACTTTGGCGAGGGACTTATATGACTCACCGTTTCCAGTCGTCGCACGATATCCTCCGGGGACGCATATTCGATCTGCGATAATTGACAGCTACGCGTCAGTACAGCGACTCTTATGCATGGCCGGTGCGGTGCTTTGCATTCCCATGGTCGTATTTGCCCTCTTATTAAAGAATCCTAGAATGTCTGATCAGCAGGTCCAGCCAGAAAACCAGGGATCAGATGATGAACGACGAGATGAGCCGGCATCGATCTGAGTTGCAAGCATAATGTGCGGTCTTTCATTCGAGTCTTGGTCAATAAACATTTCAAATAGATGAGACGTATCGCGTTTGACGAAGTGGCCGTGATAAATGATGTTCGACGAATCTCTTCAGGTACAAACGCGGTCGTCAAGCGACGACTTTTGTATAAGCGAAGTGATGTATGTGAAGCTGCGCATTTAAGTTCTACAAAATAGACCGGCGGAGCTCAGGTAACCTTTCCTATAGTTCCTTTCGATAATTTGCAGGCATGTGCGTTCGGAGCCCCCAGCCGCAATTGGAATGAGTCGATGCAAAGCGGCTCCGGTTCCGGGTAGGCTGGGTAGGGTCAGATTTGGGTGGACGTTGTGGTTCATGGCTGGGAGGCTGCAGATAAATAATTATTAGTCAGTCGCACGCAACGTTGGGACAGTAATGCAGCGCGCTAGCGACCGCCTGGATATCGGCAGTGGGCTACTACACACGGACGCGGATGCCCACGACTTTCGACGAAGAAGATAAAAATCCCGAAGTACCATATATGGCCTCTCCTCGCTCGCTTTGACAGTGTCGTCCATCACTTTCCGCTTGCGATCGGTTGCTTGCCTGTTCCACCCTATTATATCATACCAACTTGGATGCAATTACGCAACGCGCCATCACGCACATAGCGACACCAGCGCGCCGCGAAAATGACGTTGACGTCGCAAGATCCGATAAAGTCGGAGAAGAAGAAAAGCCCCAGCGCTTTGCGTTCAATTTTGGCTGGTTCAACCGCTGGTGCCATTGAGATTGGTGCGTCTTACCTCCTTTCGCAGCTTTGTGTTGGTTCCTTCATCTCGTATGTTGCTAACATTGAAACTTTGTTCAGCGATCACATACCCTGCCGAATGTGTGTTATCCCGGCACACGAACGACGCGAGCCATTGTGTGCTCCTTCTCGATAGCCTAGACTAAACACCAAGTGCTCGAGACTAGTTGCCAAAACTCGATCGCAGCTCAATAGACGCCTGGCCGCGGGCCAGAAATTGCCTTGGCCACCATTCGGAAAGCAGTGGTACGCAGGCTGCACGACACTGATCATCGGCAACTCTGCAAAAGCCGGAATAAGTATATTGTACCTTTGATTCTTCACGGCGCAGCCAACAAGTATTTGAAACTAATGGTTTTCAACCGTTCAAGGATTTGTCGCATTTGACCAGTACAGAAAACTGCTCGCCGACGAAAGTGGAAAGCTCTCTGGTCCCCGAACTGTTCTGGCCGGGTTCGGCGCGGGCGTGACGGAGTCACTTCTTGCAGTAACGCCGACTGAGAGTATCAAGACGACACTGTGCGTACCAGACCGAAACGTGTCGAGTACTATTTGCTCCGTCCAGCGCAGGAAATTCGCTGATTCCTTTTAGGATCGACGACAGAAAGTCCGCGACTCCTCGAATGCGCGGCTTTCTTCATGCAGTCCCGATTATCGCCCGTGAGCGTGGTGTTCGTGGCTTTTTCCAGGGCTTTGTCCCTACCACTGCAAGGCAAGCTGCGAACAGCGCAACTCGATTCGGGTCCTATACATTTCTCAAACAGATTGCTGAGTCGTACACTGCGCCAGGAGAAAAGTTGGGCGCCGCTGGCACATTTGCCATGGGTGGCTTGGCAGGTCTAGTGACCGTCTTTGTAACACAGCCGCTGGACACGATTAAGACGCGCATGCAAAGCATTGAAGCCCGTCAGCAGTATGGGAATACCTTCCGCTGCGCCAGCATGATATTCAGCCAGGAAGGTGTTTTGACATTTTGGAGTGGCGCTGTGCCAAGATTAGCAAGGTTGGTGCTCAGCGGTGGCATTGTCTTCACTATGTACGAAAAGAGCATGGAACTTTTCGACAAGCTAGACCCGGAAATGAGGTACATCTAAGGCAGAATAGCTTGTTGTATCTACATATGACGAACTGGCTTTGTTGTCACGTCATCCCGTGACGGCCGCCTCCAGCCCCGGCTTTCCAAGGCGATGGTAATGACAGCTTCTTTGTGGCGACGCTTTGCCTGCTGAGATCCTGTAAAACTTACTCGGGAATCTGCAATCTTTGAATTCATCTGATTCAAAGCTACGCTGCATATCACTGAACTCTGATTGGATTGCACTTATCATATACGACCAGTCGACTAAGTTATGCCGAGTCGCTTGGTAATGGCAAACGACTTTTCCTTGTATGAATCGAGGCGCGTTATTGCAGTCGTATGAGACCGGAAAGCCGCTTCCCAAGCCTTTCCAGCCAGGTTCTTCTGGGTGCCTCCTCGATTTCTCTGACCAAATCTTGGAAATAAGTGGGTTGACTTCTCGGTTCCAGCATTGGTCCTTTGAGTTTGAACTTCGATGATGTTAGTCCGAGGAGGAATTGTGGAAACACGACTTGGCGAGCATACTCGGTCATGATATTTGTTCTGAACCAAGAACTGCAAAGCTCTAGCTCTCATCATTTCCTCTGCTTCCGCGGCAGGCTTCAGAGTCTTGTGGCGCTCTTCGACGGCTGTGCGAAAGACATCTTGAAGCTGGTAATCGGGTCGGAGGTCCTGTTTGGGCCACTTGGCCAATGCATCGGCATATATGCGGCGCTGTGAACTGTTAATCTCGCCAGGATCTCTTTCTTAGCGTTGAGGCGCGGTCAAAAATAGACTGACCGCCATTGAGCGAGACATTTTTGCGGAGTTGTTGATGATGGGATCGGTTTGCTCTCTTCTTCTGACAGGAGCGTACTTCCTCTGTAGGATGCCGTCGTTTTGACCTTTGGTACACAAGCCAGTATTCGCGGCTGACTGAGCGGCTACGACAGATTCAGAAGTGAGTGTGCGCGATAATCGTCTCAAAGAGCATGTTGACCCAAAGACCTGATGTCCATGGAGGCCTTTCTGCATTCACCTATCCATTATGATGGACGCTTTTTGGGGTTCGCGAAATGCTGTTTGCTTAGCGGACTTGAGCCTAGGCCCTTCCATGACCTCAGCAGTTCAGTCGTATGCTTCAACCGCGCCACCCACGCAAGTGGATCGGCTTACTTAAGCATGTGCCCCCTTTCCTGCTCCGCTCCGTCTCTGTCATCACACCAAGCACGAGATCTCCTGGTCGCCAACTGTTCGATACTAATAAATGTCTGACGTTGCGCTCAATCGACCGACAACTCTCGACTGCTCTGTCAAATCCGCTCTCTTCTCCCTATCTTGCCTGCTTATCCCTCACTATAGAGCTCTCATCTCCAGATTGTGACGAGACTCCCCGACTATCTTTTCCGTCGCGTAGCCGGCACGCCATCGGGGCGACGACGCCTATCGGTTCCATCCTGAGTTGCGCGCTCGACGCATACTTTACTTCTTTTCCTCTTCAGCACACAGTCTAACAACCACCTCAATCCTACGATGGCTGGTCCTGGTCGATACGAAAGGGTAAAGTTCAACATCGAATATTGTCTGCCGAACAGTCGACCGCTGACGCTGGATAGGTCATCAACCAAAATGACGATGCCAGCCCTTCATCCCCGGGCGCGCAGCCCTTGCGACCAATGCCGACTTCGCCTCCCCCATCGTTCCATTCTAGGGCATCATCGCCTTCGCGACGAAACCAGATGCATCCTGATCTGGCGGACGCGTTCGAAAATGATGACGATGCCAGTGATGACGAAGTGGACGACAGACAACGCCTCGTAAGACAGAATACCATACCTTCAAACACAATACAGACACTTGCGGACACCCATGAGTCTGCAGGGTCCCAGAATACTTCTGCACACTCAGGCCTCGCTTCGTCTGCCTCGCGAAACAGAGTTGTAGGCAGCGGAGTTAGTTCCGATGGAGTTTTTGCAAATCTGTCAGCCAAACCCGAGCGATCAGATAACGAAAAGGATGAACTGCCTCCAGTAGGTCATCTCTTCATTAATTGTTACAATTGAATGCGCGGGTGGATACTGATTTATTCCAGTCATACGAACAGGCCGCCGCGGACGCTGCACCTCCCTATTGGGAAACTACCATCTTGGCTCCTGGCATGGGGGGGCTTGATGAAGTCTACGTTGACGGAATGCCTGTCGGCTCAGTCTTTTCCTTCGTTTGGAATGGCATGATATCAACGTCTTTTCAACTCGTCGGATTTCTACTCACATACCTGCTGCATTCGACTCACGCCGCGAAGAATGGGTCCCGCGCCGGTCTCGGTATCACCCTCATTCAGTACGGATTCTACATGAAGGGCTCCTCGAGCGGCAGTGCACCAGTCATGAACGGTCCCGATGGCTATGCAGCTCCTCCGGATCCGAACTCGCATGACTTTCAGTCAGGAGAAGTCACAGACGGTGGCCCTGTCACAATCACTGGTAGTGAATGGATGGCATATGTTTTGATGGTTGTTGGATGGTTTATACTTATCAAAAGTGTGGCGGAATTCCTCAAAGCCCGCCGACACGAGCAGCTCGTTTTGCAGAGTCCCGATCGTGGACTGGGGGTGCCCGTGGTGGCTGAGGGCGAGAGCCCCGAGCGCCTTGTTTAGCTTCTCGTCAATTTTTTGGGTGTCATGATATTTATACATAGCGAAGCAACATTGTGCAACTTTGGTCGTCCAAAAACTTGAGGGTCACAAGAATGTGCTACCAGCGACACGAAGGCTAATGCGATTTACGTACTTCGGGATTTATGTATGTGTCACCGTGAGCTTTAATGATGCATTAACCCCGCACCTACCCACCACACCGCCTGAACGCCCAGCATGGCAGGCCTTAAAACGGTAGCGACCGGAAGTTGCTGAAGGGGCCGGGCACTTTCCGCCATCGTCTGCCCCGAAGACGAAGACCATCGCGTGACTCGAGCGACTCGGCAAGGCATCACGCGGGCTATGCCAACATGGCTTGGCGATGTTCCGGCTCCACCAACTCGCAGCTTATCGACAATTTATGGCGTAAAGGCCTCATCACTGATGTTCGCGCCAGGGCGGCATTCCTCAAGGTATCTCGAAGCTGACAATTTCTTTCTTCGCCATAGCCTCGAGCTTCTGGGCGGCTTGCCACCTCTGAGGCACGAGAGGCGTCAGTGCTTCGCCGCGCAGGCTAACCGGCACAGGTCGACAGAGCTCATTATGCGACTTCCTTTCCATACGAAGATTCCCCTCAATCGATTGGCCACCTGGCAACCATTTCAGCACCACACATGCATGCTATGGCTCTTGAGCATGTGATTTCGTATCTCGTTCCAACTTCGTCGAATCCCGCTCCTCGCGTACTGGATGTAGGCTCAGGTTCTGGCTATCTGACACATTTATTTGGTGAGCTGGTCGGCGACAGAGGCCTTGTCATCGGCCTCGAGCATATAGCTCCGTTACGTGACTTGGCGGAACGCAATATGCGCAAGAGCAGCAGCGGCAGAAGGCTGTTGGACTCTCAAAACGTCAAGTTCCAATTGGGAGACGGGCGCTTGGGTCTGGATGCACCCGCCCGCGAGGGAGAAGAGGAGCGCGGGAGGTCGTGGGATGTTATTCACGTCGGTGCATCTGCTAGAGAGCTGCACCCGACGCTGTTAGAGCAGCTGAGATCACCTGGTTGGTGAGTTGAGCCGCGCCGCGTGTCATACTCCAATTTTGACAAACAATCAGCTTGTTTATTCCCATTGATGACGACGATGGAGGCGATTCGCAATCAGTCTGGCGCATCTCCAGGGATGAAGATGGCACTGTAATCAGGAGAAGGATTTGCGGTGTCCGATACGTTCCGCTCACCGATCCCCCAGCATAGACTGACTTTTTGGCCACCAATTGTTCCTGGAAACCCTATCTGTGGTCACATCGGGTCTTTCAACGTCGTCGAGGCAGATTGGCACTGCATTTACGGGTGATCATGGAGGACTTCAGCCATATCGGCCGGAGCGCCTATGGTCAAGAACAAGGCCGACAGATGAGATTGTGAAAGTCGTCATATTGTCGCTGACATGAAAATTTGGATCCATGTCAGACTGCTTTGTCAACCCAAATCACAAAAGTGTTCCACGGTTGCATACACTCGAAGTCTGAAATTGGTCTGTAGATACACGAAAGCGTCAAATCATTGATGGAGGGTATTTAATAACCTTAAGCTAACCAACTCCGGGAAATTTGATGCATCTGATCAGCCCAAAAAGAAAGCCTCGATTCGTGGACGGCTCTCTAGCGTCACGATCTGTCCCCTCGGCAGGGCTCTCTCAAAAAGAATCGCAAAAACACAGTGGCGTAGTTGAAGAGGGAAAACTCCGACCAGCCTATACCATGCCGATAGTGAGAGCGAAGGCTCCAAAACTGACAGCTGATATGAGAAGGCTCAGAGACTGTGCTGAAGCCTCGCTAATGACGATCGGCCCAATGGTCCCGTCGGGAGCTAGTGGCGGTACGGCCCAACTTTGCACACTGCTATCTGTGCATCTCGGGCCCGTTTGGTCCTTCGTCTTGTTGGGTTTGACTGATTTGCAGAGACAAACGGTCGGAAAAGCAGTAGAGTTCTCGAAGTAAGGTATCGGCGCTTGCGTCACGGGAACTGGAGAATCCTGTGCTGTAAGGGACGTAGGCAAAGCCATAAGCGTAACTGCGGTTCCGTTTCCAACGACAAGACCAGTTTTGTCGGAAGTACACATCGTCACTGTTTCTGAAACAATTGTAGTCACTGTTTCCAGCATGTCCTTCATCTCGCTCAAGACCGGGACTGAGGTGCTCTCGGGGGTTGGAGTGTTTTTCTGGGGAAAACTCTGGAATAAGTTGAAGAGCTGTTTGCCGTTGGCCGACTCAGAGCCTCCGCATTGTCCTGCATCTGGATCGCTAGAGTCGCATGGTCGGGAACATCTTGATTCGTCTGTGATGTCGAAGTCTACGGCAGCTTGGGATACAGAAGCTGAACAACGACAGCCACTGCTTGCGGCCGCAGCATACGAGCCTGATCTGTTGCCACAGGCTATCTGACACTGGCCGATGGTGAAGTTGTTGCCGAGATTCGTTCCTACGGGAAAGGAATCCGGGTCAGCTTCCACGCAGCCTATGTATTGGAAGCCCGGAGAAGCCAAGTTTGCTTGCGCGGCTGCAACGGCTACTAGGAGTCCAGCTATGAGACCGATCCGCGTCATGTTTCGAAGTGAGTGAGGAGTGTAAGAGTGGCAAGCCAGCTTCGCGACGGTGAGTAGCGATTTTTTGCGTCCAGTTGTGTGTCTATTGAGGTGTAAAAAGAGCTTATCGTTTGCTAGGTCATCAATTATGGCACAGATCTGCGCTCGTGGGAAGAAGGACACTGGATAGCGAAGGAGTTCTTCGATACGTCGCTGTGACGTGAAGATACAGAAAGTAGCTCAGGATTTATGCGACGTACGAAATGTATCGCTCGCTTGACAAGGGATGACACATTATTAAGAACAAAGACGAGGCTTTGAACCCATACAGCGCGTGAGCGCATTTCGGAACAGATTCGCTTTAAGCCGGCTTCAAGTATGCAAAACTGCTTAAAGGAAGAGGGCAGGGATTCGCACAATGGTTCCTGTATGACCTTGTTCGGAATGCAATACCCGCGACGCATGAGATCTTCTCTGATGGAAAACCACGCAGCACTGCTGCCGTACCGCCCAGACTGCGCACCGTGGCGTGCTCATTTTGGTTTGTAGATCGGATAGTCTGCACCACCGTCTGGTATTCACATAAGGACCTTGGGAGGAACCGCATTCCGAGTATTGGCTAACCTGGGTGACGAAGTAGCGTGAAAACATGAGGGTTGGAGGACATGTCTCAAGTGATAGCGACCTGTGGCAAGGTGGCTAGCGCTCGCTTCAACCACCAGCCGTGTGATTTTCGCAGAGGCTTGGAACGGACGCTAGCGATGAAACAAAGTGACCAGAGAAATACTGCTTTTGTCCTGATCTCGATCCCCGACCTTGTTTTGGCATTGTGTCGAGAGATATGGTCTGAGCAACGCGAAGATCCTTTGCCGCAGCAGCCATGACTTGACATAGAATGACTTGCGAAAGAGCAGTCTCCTTCTGGGGGGGGACGGGGGGAGAAGACGACTAGTCTGATGGGGCAATAGCCATGTGGAAGATTGCTTGGGACAAATGTGTAGTCCGTACGTGGCATACCTTGCTGACCCTTGTCGCAATTTCAAGGTCAGTAGCCAGTACTGGAAATTTTCGAGAAGCCTTTGACGTTGTGCAGGACTAAGTCCACGTGGATGAATCCGCATGGGAAAGTTGAATGGTGTCACGGGCCCTGCTCCACCCATTTCCCTAAACAGGCTGGTCGCCCACCGTTAGGCATACATATGTAGTGCCGCGGGTCGGCGAATCCACCGCTACTTGAGCCTCCTGGGGACCGCGATGAGCTCACCTACCCGACAAGTTCCTTTACCGGAAAAGCCATCCGACAGAGGGAAATGACTGTTTCTGGCAGAGCCACTGCGTCATTGCCAAGTGTGGACGACTGAAGCGATGCATGCCTGAACTGCGAGCCCTGGTACCCTTCCAAAAATAAAAAGGAAGACATTGTACCAAGTCCTCGCCCGAGCTCACGACACTTCACTGCATGGGCA
>JARJRV010000292.1:0-12928 GCA_030783925.1 Aschersonia sp. MBC 735 | reverse complement strand
TGGGTTGGGCAAGTGGACCGCGCCTGCATCCTGTCACTGCCCAGATTTCGCTTGCGCACTTGAGACGCCATCGAAGTGACATTGCTATTTCTCCCACATCTTCCATCGTAAGGGGGATAGTAGATGGTACAGTCCTAGCGACGAGCCGTTCCTGTGATCTGCATCACCCTTTGGCAACACATGGCGAATTATTACAGCCCTGGACGTACCCCTCCTTCGGCCCTTTCATGATTCCCACAACCATGCCACCACCAGCATGACTGCTACGAACGATTTGGTTCTCTGAATGTTCGACACCATGAGGCGTCTCGCAGCATCAGAAAGAAGCGTCAACATACCCCATATGTTTGCAACCTTAATCATACTTGAGCATCCAATCGCAGAGTCATAATGGCTTTGCGCACAGTCCAGTGTGCGGTGGTGCTTCAGACGGCGGACTGAAGGACCACCACACGATCCGTTTGATACTGTTCAACCACATGACGTGCCGCGGGCTGCTCCTCGACATTGCTGCTGACGTTGCTCCTACTTTCCTGGCCGTATTTCGCCGTGCCCGGTCGATCATGATGCATTAATGACCGCCAAACAGAGAGCAGTCTGCCGCGTGATCCTCTTGATCGGAGCTTTTCTTGGTCGCCCTGCGGCAGCTG
Organism: Aschersonia sp. MBC 735; assembly: GCA_030783925.1. Lineage (NCBI taxonomy): Eukaryota > Fungi > Ascomycota > Sordariomycetes > Hypocreales > Clavicipitaceae > Aschersonia > Aschersonia sp. MBC 735. The sequence goes on along the minus strand of JARJRV010000292.1, from coordinate 12,278 downwards.
CGGCGATACGTGGTGACAGTGGGACGTGAAAGGACTTCCGTGCCGTAACTGGCGATACACGGGTACCAGTGTCGGCATGCAGGCGCCGATGATGGCAAAGTAGACCTCGATGACGGTGGTGATGATAGGAGCCACCAAGACTTCGGACTGTCCGGTTAGGGCCGAACCGTCCCATCCTAGCAGACTGCCGGTGAAGACGGACCGAATAACACTTGCGGCAAAGGCTCTGATGTGCCGCCAAAATCAGTCCTGGCTTTTCTTTCTCGTGCGTGTGTGTGTGCGTGCGTGTGACCAGCCCAAGCCCGAGAAGGCGTGCAACGGGTTATTGATTCGTGGTTGAGTACTTACATGCCTCCCAGGAGAAAGATGCAGCCAATGGTGATTTTCCGCCTCGTCGAGATGCGGAGCTTCGAAACCTCATACACAGGGAGCGTAATGGTCAAGAAGTCAATGACGCAATTAGCAATAGCGTTGCTCGTGAAGTTCACGGCGCTGTCGTAACACCGTACGCCCTCAGACTGATGGAGCTTCAGGAGCCAGAACGCACGTAGAGGCCGACAGTGAGCGAAGTTGACGATGGTCATGGCGATGCACCACGCTACGTTGAGGGCGCCGATGATTTTGCAGCCCAGTCGGACGTGATATGTCGGGAAGAGCCGCCAGTAGAGGGCCAAGACGGACAGTTTGACTAGCGTCGAGCTGAAAGTGAAGAGAATCTCTCCGGCGAAGATGGCCTCGGTCGGGTCGAGATATTCAGCGGCCCTGTCCAATTTAAAATGAGTTGCGGATGGGGGTGCTCACCTTGAACATGATGACGATGTGCTCGTAATTGGTGGTCGGCTTGCCCAGATCCCCCTTCGCTATAATGATAACAGCAACGGCGTAGAGGCCGTGCTGGCAAATGAGGGCTGCCAGACACAAGTAGTCGTCCAGTGCTGGGCGTTGGCGCAAGAGTCGTCGCGCCCAGATCCGCAAAACGACGAAGATTGTACTGAGGAGCGCGGGGAAGCTACAGCCGGCTACCAGTCCGGGACCGCTGCTCAATTGTGATGGGCTGTTCTGGTCAGTCATTCTTTTCTTTTGTCACCGCTTGCGTTACGTGTGTAAACGCCGCTTGGACAGGATGTCCGATGCCACAGAACAGGTGATCGGAAGCCAAATTGCGGTATTTAAGAGAGCTGATTCAAGAAAGGGATGATTGATGGATGAAAAGGAGGCATGGAAGCTGCAAAGGACAAGAGCAACTCCGAGTCGATATGAGCTTCGTGACACATTTCTACCTCGCTGCTCTGGGCCGCACGGTGGCCCCAAAAGGTTTCGTGGAAGATGACTGATACCTTTGTGCACTTACATGCGGTGACAATTGCTGGAGCATGTCAGCTTTTTCCAAGACACTCGCATGATGGAGACTGAAAATTCAGCTCTTCCCGTGAACGCCGAGGGTGCGTCAGAAACATTCGCCGTGTAAGCCTTGCATGGACCGACTGCTGTGTGTGGTCGCCGAAGCCAAAGTCAATGACCGACAAGCAAGCATGACTGTTACATGACATGCCAGGAATGAACGAAACAGCGGTTCCCTTTCCCCGGGCGTGCCCCTTGCGTGCTTCTAGAATGGACCACGCGCAGGGTTAGACACGAGCACAGAGACGTCACTGTTCGCAAAGGGGACGAGAACGGAAACGATCAGGCGCTGCTGCGGTTGCCACAACTAGTCGGAGCGGCATAGCCTGGTGTTGATGTCCCGCGGGGAGATTGACGAGGCTGAGCATATCATCTTGTTGACCGTAGTTATGCATCAGAGATTTGATGATTCTGCATAGCCATGTCCCAGGGTGACATTGGAGCTTACGGGAATCCATATGCAGGCCTGCCAGCCAGGTCTCGATGCAAAGAGAATCTGCAGACTCTCTGAATCCTCTAGGGGAATGGGTTATCCCGTAGGATGTGTCACATGTTCTCCCGCAAGACGTGGGATATTGTGTACAGCCATTTCTGCTCTTCTCAGCGAGCCACGAACAAATGACGCCTCTATGTGTCTCCAACCGTTGCAACCGTCTGCGCGACCAAGATTAACCTGCTATGCATGAAATTTATCCGGCGTGGGCCCCACCACGACGAACGTCGTCTTGCTCGCAGCGTGTAATCCTGACGACTGCCTGGAAGAGCAGGCATGTACTTCTGCGTGGTGGTGGCGGTGGTGGTGGTGGTGCAGTGGGTAATCCTCCCACATGTGAGACATTGCAGCCCGATCAGACGGAGAATGGCAATCAATGCCGCTTCACTGACCGGCGACGTGACTTCGACAGTTGGCCGGCACTTTCGGAAGTAGAGCGAGAATTTGAAGGATTGCGAGGTCGATAGCACATCCGAAAAGGTGTCGGGCCATCGCCTTGTGAGCCTGGCGTCCTACAGACAGCGCGAACGGCATTCATGGGACGGACGGACAGGTATTAGGTAGTCCACTTCGACGAACCCATGGTAAGGGCGGAGCTCACTTGATGATGAAAGATAAATTATATGGACCGAACCCGATGCAAGACACATGCGCATCGAGTTCTCCGCTCACAACACATGGTTGTGGCCCCGGCAGACCAGGTCTGGCGGATCTGTGCCGACACCGCGTAAGCACGTCTCGCTCCGCACAGCGGCATCGGAGAATGCGTAAGATTAGAGGCACAGAGTCAGCGAAGTACAGTTGAGTTTGGAGCAAAGGTGAGGAGGAGCACGAGCTCTCACCAGTTCGCGCAGGTTCAGGATCGGCGAAGCGCGTTGGTATTGCAGGTAAGAATGTGAAAGGTTGGAACGGTAGAAGGATCCGAAGGATGCGTCTTAGCGAACAGCAGAGGTATTCAACGTGCAGAACCCATGTTCCATCCTGGTTTCAGCACACGTTGCTTGTTCATTGCAGCCACCAGTGTATATTTGCCGTGAGTTCGAGTCGGTGATGCACTGGTCAAACGGAGGAGGAACGAAACATCTTAGAAAAGCATGCACAACAAATGCGCCATTGGCCTCGAACTCTTGCAATTAGCTTAGTGATAAGTCAACACAGTGCGGCTCCAAGCGCCATGTCGGTGGAAGTCCATGTATATCCCCACATAGAGGTGCCCGTTTCTGACGACGAAGACGCTGCGCTGGGACCAATCAAGTTTGATTGAAACCATTTCTCCCCATGTTTGGACTCGATCCAAGACCAGATCTTGGCCGCTTTCATATGAATGGGGAGAGGAGGAGGTGAGTCAACATGCTGGACGCAACTTTGACAGCTTGCTTGCACATCCGACCTGCGGCCAGTCATGATATATTACTCAACGGCCAACATGAGGATGAGCGGTCAATGGACACGTCCAATCGTCTTGAGTGGGCCAAAGTCATCGATGAGCTTCTGGCCCACTTCATCTGTGTGCTGGCAACGATTTGATCTCGTCGCTGCGCGTGGATGGCTTGTCGACGCCGTACCGAGATGCGTGGGCTTGTTTGACGGCCAACTTGCCGTCAAGACACCAGATATGGGTCATATAAAAGTCCTTGTTCAACTTGGATGTGTCTCGGATGTGTTCGCGCCGCTCCTGCCAATGACCTTCTGACAGCCTCTCTCCTCCAACAGCAGCATCGTTCGTTGATGACTGTTGACACACATGCAACGAAACGCTCAAGTCACTTTCAGCCAAAGAACACGACACGTGATGGCAGCACAAAGACATGGCGTGTCTCTCGATTCGCTGTGAATTTATCGGAGATCCGCTGATAGAGCGTGGCGCAGGCTGACCGGCATCACTGTTCACCAATCCTGCAGCTGGGCATCAGCTCAGGGTCTGGCCAGACCGTCGGTTCGTCAAGCAAGAAATTGGCGGATGACGCAGATTGATGAGTGACCAACACAGCTTTTCGGAAAGCAACGAAGCGAGCTCCCAGGCCATTTGTTCACAGAAAAGGGGACGTTTGAACAATGTCGTGGACAAGGAGTTCAGTGTGTCATCTGTGTCGGTTGGGACATGTAAAGCTCCCACCGACCTCAAGGTAGCGCGAAGCGACACCGCACGGGATTCGCGGATACGATGAGAAAATCAGGAAAAGAAACAAGCCTCTCGGTGACACATACCCCAAGATGATATCATATTCTTGAGCGTTGTACTTGGCGCCACGCAAAAGACTTGTGAGATTGGGAGTTCGTGGGCCGCCGCAGGAACGCATCCGCTATTACTCCGACCTTTGGCCACATTGAATAACTCCGTCCCGGGATGCAGTCCCTCCCTCCGCCCCCTTGGCTTACCTGGGAAACATAGCTCCCTTCGATCGGCATGTGAAAGGAGGATGCGCGATAAGGTTGATGATCTACCCCATCTCTCCAAGGTGAGCCTCAGACAGGCGTGTCGATAAATGGCCCTGGTGCACAATCAGCCCGCTGGGCGCCTCGACCGGCTCCCGGCACCATGACCCCTTGGCGGATCTGCAACTCACGTATCTGATATGTTGCAGGTCCGTATATCCGAGGTAGCCGAATAGGTTGATTCGGCTCTCACGTCGATATCTATTCCCTGCCAGGTCACGCTCATGCCAGGTCGATCTTGTTGGCAGCTTCTCCAACGACGGATCGGATTGATAGTGAGGCACATTGCGAGAGCCCCCCAGCCGTCGATGGTGTGAAGGAAATGCACCTTGGATGAGGAAGAATAGACTGGCTTATAGAACAAACATAAATTCGGACGGAGTGGGGCCCATTGGGGCTTTGGCCGAGCGGCCTAAGGCGCTGTGTCGTTCAGGACGTGAGAACATCTCACGATGGCCTTCGTAATCTAGAGATAGGCGAGGATTCGAATCCCTCGGATATCAACTCATTTCTTGGTCCAGGGCGTTAATGTACTCGGTATGTGTGGTCTGCAGCAAGCGGGCTGTGGATGCGCAAGGGTTGTGTAGATTTTTAATATCTGCTGCTATGGGAAAGCATGAAGCTGCCCGTCGTGGCGTCGCTGGGCGCCACACAGATTAATGGTCATTCGTCAACTGACAATGGCCAGCCACTTGGACTTAATACATCGTGGCGCTTACTAATTCAAGCACGAAGAATTACTTGAATGTGGCTACTTACCTACCTGCCTACCTACCTAAGGTAGGTAGGCCTTTTACCGCCAAGCACCTGCCTCACCTAGGAGCTTGACTTTTCATCACCGTGGCAGACCCGCCAAGAATCCTCTAGGAATGCAGCATCTTAGAGCCCTTATGCTGATCTTCAATCCTGCATGGAATCCAACGCTGGCAAGTTGGCGGTCAGTTCTCCATCGCGCGCTCGTCTCCTTGTCCTCGCCGCCGCCCAGCTCACCATCTCCATCTAGTGCGACGCGTGCCGAGTCAAGAAGCTAAAGGTCTGTCACCTTCAGGGAAGCTCGGTCTTGTCTGGCTCACACATGACAGGCTGACAAGTAGTCGGTGCCAGTGCTCCAAAGACAGGCCAAGCTGCACCGCCTGTGTGTTGAACCGGAGACAATGTCACTATAGTGGCAAGGTGATGCGGTCACCGCTGACCAGACAGTATGCCATGCGACCGTGTAGTTCCTTGTCGGATACTGTTTCGCGTCATTGACAGCCTCCCCAGATACTTGACCTCGGTAGAGAGACGTCTGCATGATCTGGAAAAGGTAGTGGCCAGGCAGCTGCCTGACTTGGATCTCGACAAGGCGCTGGCATCCCTTCAATCTCCCAGGTCGCCCCAAGCGCTCGGGTCCTTTTCCAGCTTCGAACAAATCGATTTCGCCCCAGACAGTCAGACGAATGTCGCCCATGAGTCCATATCAGAAGCTGTCCCTGAGGAGGAAGATGGCTACGACTGGCAAGAAGAAGCCAATGATCTGGTCGACGGCATGGCTGCACTGTCCGTCGAACCTACTGGGACAGGTTATTTGGGTGGGTCCCTGTGTGCTCTCACTTCCCTGGCCAGTCGAACCTGTTGCAAGCGATACAAGCGTGCTGACCAAGTCAAAGGATCTACTGCTGGCGTTTACTTTCTTCGGGCCCTGCTGACTTGGGTCGTTGATAGGAGGGCAGGATCCGATAGCTTCGCGCCCGTCATGTCTTCCCCCAGGCACTTCAGGTCTCCCTCCTCATTGTCCCCAAGCATTCTTCAGCGGAAACTGGAGTCGGGCCATATGGTGAATCGGTTCCTCGACGCATACTTCACCATTTATCATGCTTCGTACCCTTTTGTCCACGAAGCGACATTCATGGCGCAATTCCACCACTTGATTCCACGACCCAATCAACAATCGTGGCAGATGCTTCTCCATACTGTCTTGGCCATCGGCGCCTGGTGTTTGGACACTCAGGAAAGCGAGATGGATGACTTCTTGTACCACCGGGCCTTGTCGTTCCGGGAAGATGAGTCTCTCTTCGAAAACGCCAACCTGACGCTTGTTCAGGCTCTGCTACTGCTGTCCAATCTGAGTCAAAAGCGAAACAAGCCCAACACCGGCGGCAATTTTATCGGTCTGGCGATTCGAATGGCGCTGAGCCTTGGCTTGCATCGTGAACTTCCTGACTGGAACATCAGCCTGCTGCACAGAGAGATGAGACGTCGAGTCTGGTGGGGATTGTACATGTTCGACAGCGGCGCGTCAACTACCTTTGGTCGACCTATCCTCCTACCCGAGGGCTACGCCATGGACGTCAAGCCCGTGCTCAACATTCATGATGAGGCAAGAGGGTCCACTTGCTGTCGACTCGATTTCGGGGTACTGACGTGAGTAATAGCAACTGACACCACGCACAATCGACGTGCCAGAGGAGTCAATCCTGCCGACGAAATATTCCGGGGTTAAAGCCCAGAGCTCTTTCCATGTACACTCAAACTACATATCCAACAAACTTCTGGTTGCAACGGGAGTATCGGCAGAGGAGGCTCTTCGGCTGAACATGTCCATCGATGCCTGGTGTGGAAGTATCCCCGACTATTTTCAAATCATCGACAATGATCCCGTCGCCGCGGAGGCTTCATATCTTTTCGCCCGGTGTCGACTGTGGTGGAGGGTTTGGAATCTCAAGATCATTTTGTTCCGTCAGATTGTCCTGAACCTCGCTGTTAAGCATGGACAAGCCTTTCCAGTCGCTGCTTCTCTGACCGACTCTGATCATCTATGCAGGGACCTGGCTGTACAAGCCGCACACTCGACCATCGAGTCCGTCAGCCATTTCCTTGACGAGGAACCGTTGACCAGACTGACGAACTGGTACGCAACGTGAGTGTGACGATTCGATGCACCATCAACATCCGGCCGCGGTCTGCTCCTCTCTGGTTGCTAATGGCAGAGGGTTAGTTATTTTCTGTTCCATGCCTCTCTGATCAGCGCTCTCGCCATCCTTGGAGACGAAGGATCTCCTGAGAACAGGAGCTGGCAGGGAGATGTTGACACGGCTCGGCGCACCCTCATGACAAGTCTTTCGAGTAATCCTCTGGCCTCTCGCTGCGCAGATATCCTGAGCTTGATATTACCCCAAGCGGCTAGCGACCCTTCATTCGCCGTGACTGACGAACACACGTATTTTCAAGAGAGTCTGGATTTTATGACTTGGCCGACTGATGCAGTTGATCTCTTCAACTCTTTGGGATGGACTGACTTTAGTCCAGGGATATGATGGGGCAGTGTCAGCATGCCCAGATGCTTTGAGGCACTGTGAGGCCAGAAAACGAGGCATTTTCTTCACGGTGCTACACCTCGACTCGACTGTGTCGTACTGATGTGCTGATCTACAAATCTGACCATCGATGCGTCTTAATACAATCACTCTGCTTACAAAGGCGGTCTTCACTTGCAAACGCTTTGAAACTATCATGTGCTACGAGAAGGACAAATGTGCGACTTATTATGCGCACGCTCTACTTGGATTTTCCATGCTCATGTCAATTTGTATGGCCTCGCTCTGTGTCCAGGCAAAAGCAATACGCCCTTTGACGAGCGAGCCAACCGAAATTCCGGGTGTGCACACATGCGCGTTGTGCCACATCGACCACACCGGCCGGGACAAAGTCTTTTTATCCCGCATCTGCCGATCATTTCCCCATGGAGAGTTTGTGGCTGCAGATGTACTGGGCATTTGCGTCTCCTCTACTGTCGGTTACATGGCCTCGAATTGTCCATCAGGGACGACGACTGCCTCGGACAATCAGTCCAAAAGCCTCGCTCGATGTTCAGCACGCTTCCAGAGGTCAACAAATTCTCGGGCAGGTCAATTGGGAACATGGGGGTAGCGGGTATTTCCATGCGGTGGAGTGCGAGACCAAGCATTTCGACGTGGTCTCCCGTGCGGCGTGTTCGATGTCGTGCATGACTTGGCGCCCAACCCTCGCCAATTACTACCACAGACTTCAATGACACCTGGCCGCATGGCACTATCTAGTATTCGCCACCCCCGCATCTGTCGAGCTGTCGACTTGGCAGCCGTGAGCAGGACGTTCCTGACGTTCGCCAGTCATCTCGAAAACACCAAGCAAAGCACCCTGCCACCATTGCCATTGTTTACCATGGCCAACTGGAGCACCGTCATACTTGGCACGCTGACCGTTTTGTCGGCCGTGCATGTCGTCTTCAAAGCGTGGCTTGCTCACCAGAAACGGGTTCGCTTTGGATGCCAGCCGGCTGTGCAATATCCCCATCGCCTGCCCTGGCTTCTCGATCCATGGGGCAGCGACGTCGTACGCCGGCGCCTCGAAGGCTATGCAGAAGGGCGCTTTCAAACACTCTTCAAAGAGCAGTTCGCGATGTGCGGATCAACTTTTGAGGAGCGGTCACCAAAAGGAACGTTGCTCTGCACTACGGATGACGATAATTGGCGAACGATCCTCTCTCTCAAGTCCAGTGACTACTACAAGAAAGAGGCACGAAGCAGCTCCACGTGGCGATTCACCGGCCCAGGGACACTCAGTAACGAGGGACTGGCATGGCGACACTCGCGAGATCTCGTTCGACCACTATTTGCTCGTGCTGAGCTTAGTGATGTAGAGCGTTTCGAGAAACATGTCAACCGTCTGCTTCGCGTCGTGCCGCGCGAAGGGCAAACCGTCAACATGATGCCGTTGATATTGAGGCTGGTACGTCGTTCTCAACCTGGCCCTCGTCCTCTTCTCGTAGCCTTCAAGGACGTAAGCCAACGCACAACTGATATAGTTCCTCGACAATGGGACCGAGTTCGTTTTCGGCGAGTCTCTTGACTGCCTAGGCGGCGACGGCAGCTCCACCGAGGTGGACGAAATGGTCCGAGCCTTCAAGGCATGCCGTCGAAGCCTTGGCCTCAAACGCGTTCTTGGAAGTAAGGACAGCAAGATCCCCTTCTTGCGCGATGTAGAGTTTGAGAGAAACGTCGACACCCTCCACGCTTTTATCGACCGGCGAGTGGCACGCGCCTTGGAAAGAAATCGCGGCCAGGCCGACAAGTCTCAGACTCGTTATATTCTGCTCGATGAGCTCGCCAAGGATGTGTCGGATCCTGTGACACTCCGCTTCGAAACGTTGCATGTTTTCCTGCCTTCTTTTCAAACCATGGGCAACGCGTTCTCCACCGTCCTCTTCCACCTTGCCCGCAGCCCAGACATCTGGGCCGACTTGCGCAGCCAGGCTCTGGCCCTCGGAGACGAACCTCTGACACTGGAGAAGATCAAGTCACTGCACGCCTTTCGTGACGCTATCCAAGAAGGAACCCGGCTCCTCGGATCTTCTGGCCGTATCAGTCGGACAGCACTGCGTGACACCGTGATCCCCCACGGCGGTGGACCCGATGGCAGAAGCCCGGTTCTCGTACCAAAAGGTCGAACAGTCATGCTGGAAATGTACGCCAAGATGCGCGATCCGGCCGTCTGGGGCGAGGACGCCGACGAGTTTCGGCCTAGTCGCTTCCAAGGGCGGCGTCTTAAGTGGGATTATGTGGCTTTCTCAGGCGGGCCGAGGATCTGTCCGGCAAAGCAGCAAGCGCTCACGCAAATGATCTATCTGCTAGTGAGGCTTGTCAAGGAGTTTGAGGTTTTCGAGAATCGCGATCCCTGCATGGAGTTCATGGACTCTGTCGACTTGGTGCCCGAGAGTCGCAACGGGGTCCAAGTCGCGCTGTATGAGTACAGGACCGATGTCAAGTAGGGCGCCAGGTGGCGCTCATGCGCACTGACAACTTGATGCGGCTGAATGTGAAAGAATTGCTCTCAGTCAGAGCCTCTTTTTGATGCTCGTCATACGAGGTTGAGAGTCCTCGGCGCAAATGCGGCGGAGATGCAAAGTCGAAAGTGAAGCACCATTGTGCTTTATTGGTGGATACTGCGAAATGGGGTCAATGGGGCCTGAGCCGTTTATTCACCTTGATGCGTCTTTGTTCGACTTCCACAGCCAATCAAGGTCTCTAGACTTGGGTTGCGCAGTGCATCATTCTTATCGCCCCATAGTGGATACAGTGTGCCTTAGGGCACACGTTACCATACGTCCCACAAGGTAGAAAATACACCAATTCGTGACATGTTATGAGCCCAGGTTCGCCCCAGATCCTCTGAAACCAAGATAGATGAAGGGTAACTTCGTAATCCCTCAAAGACTCACAAACAATCCACTAAGGTCATCACTAAACCGATTATGTCAGCCACTACGACAAGCTCAGGCGACGCGAGCACCAGCTCGTCCTCATCAGGGGCCAGCACCCCTAAGGTGTCAAACACCTTATCGTCGGAAGACCTTGAGAGCAGCGAGTTAGTGCAGAGTGAGGAAAGTGATGAGCCGCCTGAGATTCCGGTGACCGCGCTCGACCCTGAGCTGGCCGAAGTCATCAGGAACGGCGGCAACATGGGTGGACTTGGGCACCAGCAACCGCTCGCCAGGCAAAGGCCTACTTTAGGGAACAATCTCTACGATGACTTCTTTAGCAGGTCCTACCCTAGCACAAACAGCGGATCACTATATGCACCTGAGCCGCCACCTAGAGACCTTAGGAATGCGTCCATCGATGCGTTTCCAATTAACGAGGCCGAACTTGAAGAAATTTACGCAGTGCCCGGAGTGATCCCTCCACATTCAGAAGAGGCTAAAAGCAGAACACGAACGCTTCAAACAGGCACTATCAACAGATACGCAACACACATTCCAGACGCACAAAACGACTGGGAGCCGGGGGCATACACTGAAAAGTTTGGGACCAGCTTCCAGATCCCCTCGGTCGAACGTTCAACTCACACACAGACGCCCCCAAGGGCGTCAAGCACAAAGAATACACACAGTGCACAGCCGCCTATCAGGCGGGAAAAACAGAAGGTTGCACAGAACATGGCAAGCAGAATCAGAAGGGCACCGGAAAGCCAGACGCCTAACGAGGAAGAGCAGAGGCTTCAAATCTACGATTTCGAGGTCCAGAACTTGGTAGCAAAGGTCTGCGGAAATGGTGCAAACTATAACAACGTACCTAAGCTTAAGGGTTCTGGAAACTGGGCTGAATGGGACAACCAACTCAGCACTGCTGCCATGCTAGAATCCGTCAAACAGGTTCTAACGGGCGACGTGAAGGAACCTGAAGTCCCTATACCCAACTGCTCAGTGTCCACCTGGAACAGATACATCAAGCAGAAGGCCTACTGGGATCGCCAGAATCAAAATCTCTTGGCGGGCATTAGAAGACAATGCTTGCCATTCATGGCAGAAAAGGTGAAGGATGAGACAAACGCCTACAACGCCTACAAAAAATTGCAAGAAATCAGTCAGCATAGAGGGGCCAACCTTATTGGGGACATTGTCAATAAACTATCTCATGACTCGCTCCAAAAGCACAGCGACATGGAGGCGTTCACTCAGTCATTCAAGCAACGGCTCAACCAGCTCTCACGGATGGAACTACCCTGGTCCATCCCGCATGAGCTGTATCAACTGTTGTTCCTCTCGGGGCTAGGCGATGACTACAACATCTTCAGGTCCCAGATTCACCAACAATACAAGGTGGCTGGAGTTGGACGAGGTACTAAGATTACCCTAGACCTCTTGATTGACCTTGCTCTTAAAGAGCAGGTGAGGCTTAGGACGGAGAAAAGTATCACAAGGCAGACAGGTGGCGAAATCACAGGGCCATCAGCCTCTTACACACATCAAAGAGGCAAGCGACAGAGACATGAAGATTGACGGCGCGCAGCGCTGCACCACGCAGGCATGCAGGCACGGTCGCACGCTGTTCAGTTGACCGGCGCGCACGCATGCCCTGCAGGCTGCCCTGCAGGCCGGCCGGTCGCCCGGCGCGGCGGTGCCGGGCGTGACGTATCACGTGACCTACCC
>JARJRV010000291.1:0-42306 GCA_030783925.1 Aschersonia sp. MBC 735 | reverse complement strand
GGATGGAGACCCTCTGTTTCTAGTGAGGGATGCCCGGGGCCGACCTTGGCTGGCCGGGATGGGGCGGGAGGAGATGAATGCAAGGTTCCTGAGAGTTTGGACGAGACGAGAGAGACAACAAGAGGAACAATAGCGTGTCCGGAAGAATGGTGATGAAGGGGATAGAAGAGATGAGGGGGAAAATACGAGGGGAAACCTTGAGCGCTTGAAGCCAACCGCGTCGACGCACAAGCAAATGCACCTGCTCGCTCCCAATAGCAAATGGGCAAAGCAAGTAAGTGCCTTACTAACCTGTCAGGAGGGGGAGAGAAAAGCGCCTAAATAACAGATGCTTCAGAGCGCGAACAAAAACTTGAATGGGAAGTAAGGGACGCACATTCTTCTCAAGGTTACAGCCGTCGAACCGACCAGCCCACGGACTGTCATGCGAGAAATAAATGAGGATCACGCCTGCGCGCCTCTCCGTGGCCTCCGTCACTATCATCATCACCATCGTAAATCATCATGACCGCCGGCAATCATCACGACCCACCGTTCCCTGTCGGCCAACTCACGCCAATGCAATGGGCCTAACTTAACTGATCCCTCCTCCCGAGGATGAGAGACCTGGGCGGACCCTGGCATCTGTTGGCCAAATTGCAGATCGGCGTCTGTGCCCATCCCGCCTCGTTTCTAACCTGATCTTCTTTTTCACGTTATTTCTCGTGTCATGGTGTATTTTGAGACTGTGTCTCCGGAGTCTCCGTCCCAACTCGTGCTCCTTGACGGGCTCACGTCCGAGGCTATTTTGTACTTCTCGGGCTAGACGATCCTCTCGCCACGTGCGGTACATCAATGCTTTCGCCTTTCTTTTTCCTCCTCCTTTGCCCTCAAGCTAAAATTGAAGATGACGCAAATCCCTGCAACCTGGTGACGAATGCTGGACTCACAATATTCTTCGTGTCTTCTTTTTTTTGCCGCCATTGACGTCCATATCAGCTTGGCCATGTCGCACACGACGGAGACGATCTCTTTCGCCCCCCCTTCTATGCACAAATCCCCATGACTTTACCGACTAAACAAATCGCGATGCGACTCCATGCGTCCTGCATGCACGACCCCTGTACGCTAGCAGCGCGCCCTGGTGCATCTATTGCAGGCGGCCATGCGCGCGGGCCTCGAGCTCATTGGTCCGTCATCGCAAAACCTACCCCCAAAAGGGAGGGCGAACTGTCAAGTCAATGGTCAATGTCCGCCCCCGACCAGGCTTCAGTCAGAGTGGCACTGTGGGGCGCTTGCTCAGGCAATCAGGCATGCCATCACTGCCCAAGGAACCCACCATTCAACGCGCCGCATTCGACAACGCCACCCAGTGCTACATAGAGTACCTGAGAACTTTACTACTCTACTTTATCCTTTACCGACCCAGGAAGGCGAAACTCTCGAAGGGCACTGATAGGTTCAAGACCCATTCCGCCCTCCCCCAGAAAAGAAAGAAAGGAACGAACAAAGAAACCTTGGCGACTTCAGTTCGACCCATGACCCCGGCCAGGCAAGGCGGCGATTATTGATTGATACGTCATTTGAAAGTATATTGGCGCCAGCCTGTTCACATTGAGGCGAAAGCCGTCGTTCACTGTCTAATAGTTCGACTCGTTTGGCTACGTCGGGTGCCAGATCAGGACATCCGTTTTCGGTGCTTGGCAACCGTTAGATTCGAGATCCCGGGCCTCGAGGCCTGCTCAGCAGAAAAGACCGTGCCGGAGCGTTGAATGCATGTGCCCTAATCCGGCATTGTGCTGGATCCATCAAGCACTTGCTTCTCTGTACGGCCAACAAGCGGGCTCTCCCTGCCGTTTCGACCTTCTCGTTGCGTGTCTTCCGAACCGACCAGATTTGAGACAGAATAAAACGGGTCATCTCAGACATGCAGACGCTTTGATTCTTCAGATACGCAGTAGACCAAGCCTTTCTACACTTTCTGCATGCGTAAAGCACGTACATACATACGTATGTTTCAACGCCACCCGCCTGTCAACAAGAAGCACCAAAAAGACATGGGCAAGAACAGCGGTCGAAACAACAGAAGGATTGCAACGTTGAACCCTTGCAAAAGCGGCATGCGACTGCAGGCCAGAGGTGGCCGTCTCCTGCAGGAACACGTCAACAGCACAATGCACCTCGGTCTTGTCCTTTCTTTTTGACGCATGCCATGAATTCTCTGGCTGCCCCCTCTGCATTTCCCTCACACCCTGAGAATAGCTGAGCTTTGTCTGCAAGGATCCGATGCAATGCGAAAACACGAAGTACGCGGTGTGCCCGGCTGCAGAGTGTTCCCGCGGCACATGCTCGCCGAAGCTCGAAAACATTGCCGTTTCTACTGCGTCCCCCCCTTAGTTTGTGCTTACTCGGATATGACTCTCATGACAGAAATTGCATTTTCCAAGCCGGCGATCGACACCTGTGCATCCAAATGACCCGTTGCAGAATCGATGGTATCGCTACTTTCTTGGAAAGCTGATGCATGGAAAAATTGCCGGCTTTGAGCTGTCCATTTCGAGAAGCCGTCATCGGAGATCCCGAAGGAAAGCCGCCAGCGAGCGGGCATTCCGGTTCCAATGTAGGGAAATTCACCCGCCTCATCGCTGAGGACTCATTCCATAGAGGCAAGAAAAGGAAGAAAAAAATCTATCGTTCATTCGCTCTCAATGCCGACTTGTTGTGCCGCATCAAGAGATGTTGTCGCGTGGACGACCAGTGCTACACCGACAAGACTGCCGCGTTTGGGTATGATTGACGTCCAAAAGAAGTAAAGATGAGAAGCAAGTTCAGAACACCGGACTAAGTACGCGGATTCGCCCCTGATTCGCCTCTCGTGTTCTCCCGTCCTTGGACAGGGGACAGAAGGAGGCGCCTGTACTTGATGCACACATAGATGAAGCATTGCGCACCTCCGTACATACAGCCCATACTACATGCATGTATCTTGCACCCTTGAATTTTTGTGCGGTGCAGTCCAGGGGGATGCACGGATTGAGCCTTCTTCCTTGCTTTGTCTACTCCGTGCTGCTCTCTATTCCAGGGAGTTGAACGCACGCCAGCTGCAGGTATCCAAACTGAAACTGACCGCTCCAGTGGGGCGCGTTGGCTGCAGCTGCACATGAAGTTCAAGGATGAAGATAACCAGACAAACGCTTAACTCGTCCGGTATATTCGTGCAGGTCTGCAAGCGTTCAACTGCACGCCACCCTTTCAGCAATCATGAACACGAGAAAGACACGTGCACACTGTGGTATATTATTTGACCACCCTTCAAGACATGGATCGAAGACAAGAGGGATGGACGGCACTTCCTCCTCCACGGGAGCCTCATGGATGACTTATTATTAATGTATCGTAATCAATAGCAGAACCGCTGGTACTGGGATAACAGATGAAACAATGACGCGGGCCTCGCCTGAAGGCCGGATCTGTGGATCTTCATCTTCATTCCCATCTCAGGGGAGCAAGCTTCATCCATTCATGAGCCATCACGGACTGAGATTCCCCTCGGACCACGATGCGCTTGGCAAGACTCCGATAACGCCAATTATGCCGAGGCAAGCACGCCATGCTCGCAGGACAGCCATCGACGGCCCATCCTAATGACAGCGGGCCATTACGTCTTTCATTGTAGTATGACCCTTGTGCCAGCACGCATGCTGGCGCTCCGCCGCCAAGATGTACGTTGTCTGGCTGAAACGCACATCGCATGGTGCGTGCATTCTTCCGCGCATGGGAGGGGGGCCGCTTTGCGCCGCTGCAGAGTGCATTGTTGGCGGCAGATTGGTGAAGATGGGGATGTCGGGCGCGGTATTCTCCGCGGCGCGTCACTTGTGCGTATGGGAACGTTGGTCCAGTGGATTTCTGGTCGGGGCATACGTGTGGCTCGGGGGACGGAGCTGCTTGGTGTTGAGCCGCAATGAGTGCCATATTCCAGGCTTGGAGATAAACATCCCCGAGCCGTCCGCGGGTTGGTGAGTCTGCAGCGCAAAAAAAAAAAAAAAAGATGACAATTCACGCGCCGATCCTGGTGCCCAGTTTGCCGGTGGACAGGAAGCCGCGATTGCCCATCTCGCCGCGCCAGCCGATGCCCAGGACGCCAAAGACGATCCTGCCCCCCAGACCACGCTCCTCGACGTTCTCGTCGTCTGCTGCTCGCTCACTGACGACAAAACACACTTGTTCCACTTCACCGGGGTGCAGGACCGGCTCGGAGTGCGTGGTGCTGCTGGATCCCACGCGCCAATTACAATCCTGATACGCGAGGCCGGGTTCCATCTCCATGACCACCTTATCGAGATACATGGGCTCATCACCACAGTTCTCAAGCTGCGCCTCGAGCACCCACGTCCTGCGCGCCAGCACGCCGACCTTGGTCCGCACAATCAGGCTAGGCTTGCACATGAACTGGTACAGCTTCCGGAACGTTCTGGTGCGGCCGCTCGTGTCGCTAGCTTCGTAGTAGCTCACCGTCACGGCGAGGACGTGGTTCCCTTCCTCCTTGAGGTCGAATGAGACGATTTGCTGCACCGTCGTGCCTGGCGGGAGGAGCTCCGTGGTCTTGTCGTCGAGAGAGAGCTTGTGCGCGGAGGAGGGGCCGGGCGTCTTCATATCGGCGGAGATGCGGACGTCGCGGATCTTTTTGGCGTCCGAGGCGATGCTCTCGTTGTTGACGCAGAGGGTGCATGAGAAGGTCTCGCCGACGTAGGCTGCGCCGAAGGACGCGGGGAGGTTGAGTATCGGGCTGAGGAGGAAGGGGTCGGGATTGGAAGTCGGCTCGGGGGACTGGTATGCTAGACTGGCCGGCCATGATGGAGGAGTCGTGGATGGAGAGGACGAGGGCGGCGCAGCGCTCGGGTATTGAGGCACAAGTGAAGGTCGTGACAGCCTGCAGCCGAACTGATTAGTATGGCCGTTTTCTTTCTATTTCATTTTACACGGGTGCGGACACTCGTGCGCGTGGCCGCATACCGAAGCACTTTGACGGAGACGCAGTGAGGCTCCTTAAGCGCGTCATGCGATGGATATAGCTGGTGGCTCATGGCAGAGGTGTGGGCGTTGCATGGAGCATTGTGATGGTGTCTCACTCAGTCAAAAAGCTGCCGGTGCCTCGAATGTCGGCCACGATGTGAGAGCTGTGGTGGGGCTTTCGAGTCCAGCTTATCGATACAGCACCAGAGACGTCATGCGGGAGTCCAGTACATCGATGTACAGTGGGTCCCCAGTAATTCCATCAAAGACGCGTATCGAGGCCCCTAATAAAATCTATCACTATGAATGCCCTCTCTTGAAGACGCGATTTCTGCCGCCACAATGCCTCGTCAGGTTCAAAAAAAGAACTGGAGTCCTCACAAGCGAGGCCGGATTGCAGCCCTCTATGAAAAAAAGATCGCCCTGTCCGTTATCGCGGCGCAGGAGGGCGTGCCGGTCCGGAGCGTTTGGGGCATCGCGTAATGTTACAAGGACCAAATCAAGGGTCACGATGAACCTTGCCTAGGGCAGCCCCCAAAGTTATCTGATCAGGATAAAAGATGTTTTAATTAAATCCTTATTAATAAGCCTTTTATACAAAATAAATAGCTTCTTGAGGCGGCGTCTTTGTCTTGCAGCATCACGACTTTAACACGATACCTTCATTCAGCCGGAATCCAGCACAGCCGCAAAATGGACGCTGAGCGCGATCGAGATATGGATCAGCCGACTGGCTCGCAAGGCATAACATCCGAAGCAAAGTCGCAGTCAAAATCCTAGGACATGCATTATGTTTGCCGATGAAAGAGGCTCTACGGCGTCGTCGACATGATATCCCTGTATGCAGCAAAGTAGGAATACTCTCAGTGGCATGAACAGCCACTGTCATGCATGTGCAAGCAGTAGGCGTGTAGCAAGTTACTTCACACAGCTCTGATTCGATTCAATCTCTGCTTTTCTTATTTTCGTGGTCACTTGACCATGCCGAATTGGCCTATTACGCGCGGAGGAGACCTTCTCAGCCCTAACTGCGAATTACGCACTTCCACCGCCTGCATGATGGACGTAAATTATTCGTGAGACACCAAGGTTCCTACCATACCCTGAGTAGGTATGGTCAAAGCCCGGGGGGAGGCGGAACCTGGAGCCAGAGGTTAGTCCTATCGTCACCTCAAGCAAGTCTAGGATAAGGAATACATACAGCACTGTAGCTGCCGCCCGGTGGTGATGCTGACGGGGGCGGCGGCGGCGGCGGAGGAGCTGCCTCGCTGGGTGGAGGCGGAGGCGGCGATGCAGAGGTCGCCGGGGCCGCTTGAGCAGGCTGACCTTGACCTTGGGCTTGCGCATAGTACTGCTGATACATCGCCACATAGCTGCAACCAGTGGTCAGTAAACAGAGACAGCTTCATCCTCCTTGGTGCTGAGTGAAACCTACTTCGCATATCCACCGTATGCGGCATACGGATCCGCTCCGCCGTAGTACTGTGCGTAAGCAGCACTGTAATCAGTCGCATTCTGTCCGGAGCTGTCCGCTCCTGGGGCGGGACTAGGAGTGGGCGCATGATGCTGTGAGCCATATCCGCCGCCGCCACTACTACCACCACCGTAAGTGCCATGGTGACCGCGGTCATGTTGGTATCGATCGTTGCCTCCCCGAAAGCGATCACCTCCGTGGTGTCCGCCGCGATCGTTATTGTAGCGCGGCGGGCGGGACTTGAATTCCTCGTACTGCTCTTTGACATTGGCGATAAGATCTTCGCAGAGCTCCTTGGCCTTCTCGACCATGGCAGCATCAGGACCGCTAGGCAAATGTCAGCATTCGGAAATATGCCATCCCCCGAGAATCTACTCACGCTACATGGAGGTACATGTCCTCGTCGCTTTCTTGATTCGTTGCGTTCTCGATGTATCCAGAACCGCGCCCCTTAATCTGAACACGGCATCCAGTCTCTTGCTGAATATGTTTGACGTAGGATCCACCATGACCGACGATCTGAGCGCGAAGATTGAATCCGTAGACGGGCTCCAAGTCGATTGAAATCCTTTCTTCAGGCCATTTGCGCTGTATCATGTTTCCTCTTAGCCTTGTTTTGGAAAGATTTGGTAGGCTGACTTGGGGATTTCTCTTACCCGCCCTCCGTGCTCACGATCACGCTCCCCACGATCACGTTCAGGCTCTTGTTGTTCTTGATCTCGGCGGCGGAAGCGTCGTTCGTCAACCAATTGGGGCAATTCCTGTTTGATGAGTTCATTGATCTTTTCGACGGCAGCTTCCAAGCCTTCTTTGGAGGTGCTCGTGATGTGTAAATAGAGCGGCGGGTTCTGTTCGGAACTTTAGTGCCCATGGCAACATTCAGAGACACTTCATGTATGTACTTACAGCGGCGGTGGCCATTGCCTTGTTAGGATAATAACTGCCGCGCGTAGTTATATCTTGATGCATTCAGTCAACCTGTATCCAACGTCAAGTCAAGCAAGAGAGGCATTGCGTACCAGCTCCAGTTTCGTCAGTGATCTGTATTTCAAGCGGGAGTCAGTAGGAGCAAAGAAGGTGAACTGGAGGCGAGCTATCGCGCCATGTGTAAGCATGATTTTCATGTGCCAGACTATAGCCGCCGATCTGACGGTGAGGCACAATGCATGTGGTGTATCTGGAGAATCAGTGGAAAACGCAAGCGGAATATTTACCATCTTTTGTGTAGAACCCTTGGTAAGCAGGTAGCGGTTCCTGAGGTCATTGACTTCAATATCTTGAATGTAGTCCCCGTCGGCGACGTACATCTCCTTGCTGACTGAATGCGATTTGACTTCCCCAGACTGCCCGCTGGGCGAAGCGCTTCCCTGGGTTGGTGGTGCGTCGGCATGTTGAACAGCCTTTCGGGCTTGCATAGCGGCATTGATGCGGGCGGCGGCGGCAGCTAGATGCTCATCAATAAATACTGATTTGATATGTGTATTTTCTCCTTCCACCCCAGTTATCGAAATCAACCAGACTGGAGCAATATCACATACCAGCGGCGGCGGCGGCATCAACAGAAGATTTTCTGCCCTCGGCCGCCTCGTCAGCCAAAGGACTGCGATCACGTCCCTCAGATCGACGAGCAGGCGGTGATCTGGAGCGGCGATCGAATCTAGAAGCCCTCTTGGGTTCTGGTTCAGTCTGGTCGAAGCGCGAACGCTTGACTGTTCGTCGTTCGGAATCGTCCATGGCTTGCACAAGCCAGAACGATCGCAGGTAGAGCCGAAGTCTTTGTGCGAAGTGGATAAGGAAGACTAAAGCACGTAGACGTGAAAAAAGGAGCGAAAGTGAATGACGGCAGCGAAACGCAGGAATCGCCCAACTGCGACTGCAATTAATGCTGCAATCGTCATGTTGCAGAAAAAAGATCCACGGTCATGTTCAGATTGTGGTCACGTTCCACAGCACCCTTGATTACCTCAGGCAGCCTTTAGTGGGCCGCAGGTGGTTCGGACAAAACCTACGGAGTACTTTAAAGCCTATTTGCTACGGGAAACTCTTGAAATGAATATTGTTCAAAGTTTTATTTTTGCACAGAAAAGATACTATTTGCTCACTCTATCTAATAGGGGATTTCGTCGGAACCATCTGTGGCACAAAGTTGGTATATGGGCACTTTATCAAGGATCCACAATCAGCCATCGCACATTTTAGGTTTGTCACTTCCAGCCATCTGCCCCGGCCCGAAATATGTCAATTAGGTACTACAGAGTATGATTTATGTATATCTAGCTTGGCCGAGCCAATAAGATCAATGTCACAAGCAGTCCTTTTAATCTCTTCTATTCTAGGTAAAGGTAAGAATAGGAGTTCTTATAGTACAAAGCATATAGTAAGACCACAGAGTTTTCTTTAAGGTAATAGTAAAAAAGTGAAAATAAGCAGGCTCGCAATACCTACGAACGCCTTTCGGGCCTTAAGGAGACGTAACTAGAGGGCTTAATATCCTTAGAATGTTTTTTTTTTAAGTCATGGAAATGGAAAAAACAAGACAGTCCTAGCGCAAATAGGCTTTATTCGCCCGGACACTAATTGCCTTCTTGCTATTATAATCTCGGGCTTTGCCCGCCACCATATCGAGGCATAAGAGAGAGGGAAAGGAGAAAATATTAAACCCTTAGTTGTTTTGTTACCATATTTCACGCTTGTTTGCAGTCGCCCCCAGGCCAGTCTATTGCCCCTGTTGGCCAAACTTTCAGCCAGGTGGTAGCTGACTAGCATCAACAACCTCTTCAGCTTCCTTGAACATAGGTTCTTCCACAGGTCCGCGAAGGGGCGAGCGGGGCATTGCCATCAAACCAGTGCGAGCTGATTCCAAAATGCCAAAGGGACCGACAAGTTTGAGGAAAGAGTCGATTCGCGAAGGCTTAGCAGACCTGGGGAGAGTTAGCGTGTGCCCATTGGTCGACCTTCGCTCACTCGCATGAGTATTGCACGACGAAAGTTGCATTTCCACTTACACTTCAACGGTGCAACTGATAGTGCTAATATCCAGAACCTTGCCCCCAAATTGATGAGTGAAGTACGTGATGGTCTTCAGATGCTCATGTTTGTGACGCAGAGCCTCGCTGGCAGGCAGTTTACTAGGGTGGAAATCTGCCGATGTTTCCTCGAGCGATGGAGTCTGTTCAGCACCGTTCGGATCCCGCTCGCTGTCAAAGTCACCAGCCGTCATCTCACGGTGATGGGCGAGTAATTCCTCAAAATACTCAGGGCCGAGTATGTTGATCTTGGCAAGCAAAAGCTCCCGCTGCACCAAGGCAGCATTGCTATAGTCCAGCACTGCCCAGACAGGAACTAAATCTTCCAGCTGTCGACGGGCCTGCTCCACGACGCCATCCTGACCCGTCAACACGATGGTCATGCGGGATAGATCCTTGACTTCAGTGTTGCACACCACCAGCGAGTCGATATTGAAGCCGCGAGCTGCAAGAACCCCAGATATCCGAGATAGCACACCAGGCTCATTCTGGACCAAGCAATTGAGGATATGCCGCTTCGGGGGGGTGGCGGACGGCGTGGGCGTCTCGTAGAGAATGTTGGACACGGCTGCCTGGGCAGACCATGCTGGAGGCTGGTTGTTGACAGGTAGAGGAGCGGTCCGATTCCTCAGGGCTTTGTAGGCAATAGCAGATGTTGAACTGCTGTTCGATGAGGAATATCGGACGCCGAGATTCGTCGCGGTCCTCGTGGCTAATCGCATTGCAGCGATATGTGATCGCAGGGAAGCCATGTTGTGCAAAAAAAGAAGTTTGCCCGAGGCCTAAAGCTCATTGTTTAGGGCCGGGTGAGTAATTCGAGTCAAGTTCTTGCAAACGAAGGTTTGAGAGAAAACAAACGAATTGAAGCCGTGTGTTGTGACTACGGTAGCTCCGATAGACGGAAGTGACAAACCTAAAATTTGTGCGACCCACTATAACTCCGAATTCATTCCCCTTCAGAGGCCCATTTTTTACGGAGTTACATGACGCCGGTTTTATTATAGAAGACTCGGGCCTAAGCCGCATCGCAATGAGTTAAAGATGTTATGAACTGGCCTTACTACTACTACATGTAAGCATTTTGATTAGTTACCATGACCTTCAGGAGAAGAGAGAGGAGGAAAATGGGTATTCGAGTACGCGAGCTTTGTGCTACACGCACGTGACTTAGCCCCGAGTCGGCCCCGAGTCGTGCTAGATAAAGCAGCCTGAGCCTATTAGGCTCCTACAAAAGGCTTTCGTTTTATTCTTCCTATGTAATTAACATATAGAGGTTCTCGGACCTAGCTGTTAGCTAATAAGCGTAAAATCAAATAATCGAGATTCTAATTAGGAAAAACTAGTGTTAGTTTCCCTATATCTCTATAGATATGTATATGTACACTTTTGCATAAATAGATTAAAGTCAAATCTCATACACTCAAAGGACTTATCATTACGTATGTGTTGCGTATGTCTTCACTCTAAACACATTTTGAAGTTATGGGCACGGAAATAGACTTTGTGAGTCAAAAGTCGATTCACTAATGCTTTGTAACTTTTGCACGCCTAATCCACGAATATGCATAGAGACCGATGAAGTTGAAAGACACGCCGTGATGCAAGCGCCAAAGGGCCTAGTCAATGCACATATTGGCTTCTCAAGACACCCCGTGCGCCGTGGCCTCTTCACGTATTGGTGAGGCTTCAGAGCTTGCCTTTGTTGACGACGAATCCTTCCAAAGCCGCTGCTATTGCATCAGTATTGAGTCAGTCGTTTGACCAAGGGCTGGCAGAACTCACCGACAGCAGCCCATAGTCGATTCTCCGCTTCCGGAAAGACTAACGACCTGGGACTGTAAAATACTTCATCCGCGACCTCCTCCGGATGTCGGGGCAGGCAGTGCATGAACTTCCACCCGTCTTTGGCACCGCCTCGCTTGGCCAAGTCGTTGGTGATCTGGTAGCCCTCAAATGCTTTGAGTCTTTTTTGCTGCTCACTTTCTTGGCCCATTGAAATCCACGTGTCTGTGACCAGAATGTCGGCGTTGTGGATGGCTTCCTCAGGGACGGTGGTCTCGCTCAGCTTGCCCGCTGAGTCGACGCCGGCAGCAGCAGCAGTAATAATGTCCCTCATGCGGTCGGGAATTCCAAATCCCTTGGGCGAAGCCACGGCAATATCGACGCCGGTCTTCACACAACCGATTGCTAGGTCGAATAGAACATTATTCGAGTCACCTATCCAAGCGACCTTGAGGCCGTTGAGACCGAATTCACTCTTTGCTGAAGACGGGAATGCCTCGTGGATGGTAAGAAAATCGGCAATGGTCTGCAGCGGGTGAAAGTCATTGGATAGAGCGTTGATGACGGGCACGCTGGAGTGACGCGCGAGATCGGCCACGTCAGAATGCGGCCCAACCCGCGCCACCATGCACGAGGTCATTGAGGAGATGACCACGGACGTGTCGTACAGGGACTCGTTGACCTACGTGCCAGGATCAGCAATTGGCTGCCGGAAGGCTCGCTCCGGGAACATTACCCCGAGTTGGATGTCATCTTTGCCCAAGAACATGGGGTGTCCGCCGAGGAGCTGCACAGCCGCCTCGGTGGACACTCGCGTCCTGGTGCTCCTCTTGTTGAACATCATGGCTATAGTCTGGCCGAACAGGGAGGAGCCAAGCGAAGGCGGTGTCTGGCCGGCCTTGACACTCTGTTTGCGAGCCGCTGCATTGCGAACCAGTGAGGCGAGCTCATGGGGGGCCAGATCAGCGATAGACATGAGATGCCTCGGCGGCGAGGCTTGCGAGTATGCGCGACGCTGGATGCCATGTACGGCGAGGCGGGCTGTGCGAAATGATGGCTTCATTTTGAGGTCGAGGACGTATTTAGCAGAACTGGAGGGAATCAATGTGTTGACGGAACGGAATCGCCAGTGGTTTCG
The DNA here is from genome assembly GCA_030783925.1 of Aschersonia sp. MBC 735. Lineage (NCBI taxonomy): Eukaryota > Fungi > Ascomycota > Sordariomycetes > Hypocreales > Clavicipitaceae > Aschersonia > Aschersonia sp. MBC 735. The sequence goes on along the minus strand of JARJRV010000291.1, from coordinate 29,894 downwards.
ATCCCCCACAATAAGTCAATATGAGCGACGATAAATGAAGGTTGCAATCGTTGGAAAAGGACGGCATTGTGCATTTACAAAGTTGGTAGCGCACTGTGGAGAACCCCGCGTTGGGTTGCATCCGTTTCCCAGACGACTCATTCGAGAAGCTTGACAAAGACACTTTCCAGAGTCCTGTTTGGGCGAAAATTATTTAGAGTTTCGAGACTCGTGACTTCAATTATACTTTCGGCTCCGTAAGAGAACTTACCAATCGAGAGGCCTTCTCTCAACAATGGATAGACTTGTTGCGAATCATAATATTGCAACATCTCCAAGCCTGTCTTGCTGCAAACTTGCCGCTGCTGACAAGACCGCTGATTCTCGCTTTTGCAAATCCGTTCACTTACGTTCGCATGATCCTATGCGGGCCCGAAGTCTGCCATCGTTTCTACACAGCTTTCTTGCGCTTGTCCATGAATACTGTTAGAGACCTGTTGGCGTCGATACAATAAGCTGGGCCGGCCTTGAAGAACGTGGGCTCAGGCAAAGGGAGATATTGTTCATGGCTGGCTATAGATGCGAGAGGAGAAAAGCAGAACATGTCAGCACAGCAATGTGCCCCGACCACCGTGAAGACGGCGACATGTAGAGCGGCCGTACACAGTCGACACCAGTGCAAGCGGCCTGATTTATTAGGTGAGCGATGTCGTGTGAGACGGAGGGGACTTTTGCATTTTGACTGAATGACTGCATCCAATACAAACAGTTTTTATCTCCTCGGACTTGGTACCCGTTGTGGCCCCCAGACTCTTATCTACTAGTCCCTGAGCGGCCAAGCTTCGGTGGAGACGCTGGTCAAACGTGGCGTGGGGAGTTCCTGCCCTCGGTGACACCCAGTGCCTTCCCTTGATTCCAGCGATTCGTCATCATCATCTTCCATTCATGTCCAGTCTTCTCATCTCGGCATCTTCTTCATTGAGTTGTTTCTCTCATTCGCCTCTATATCGAGCAGCTTGTACTGTCACGTCGTCCTCGTCACACTCTTTTCACATCAACACACCGCTACCGCTTCCGTTGCGGGCTATGCTCCGCTTTCCCCCGCATCCTCAAGAGCGTCGTTGATCATGCCTGCCGACTCAGGCGAGAGGTCGCCGCTCCTCGCAGCGACGTCTGGAAGCGACAGCGATCACGAGATTGAGCACAATCAGGCGACAGAGACTTCTCCGTTGCTTTCCAGTCGGAGAGAGCCGAATGCGGACATTGACGATCCCACATCGCGACCACAAAAGGACGAGTCGCAGTCCCGGCGCAAGCGAAGATGGCCATCCTTGATCGCCATGCTAGTTTTGGGCACCTTGGTTGTCGTGGTGATGGTTCTCGGCTTTGTGGTGCCGCCCGCCGTCCAGGAATACGTCGAACATGCCGTCGTACTGGAGCCGACCGACTTGTCCGTCGAATCCCTAACGGCCGACGGTGTTCGTGCTCGAGTCAAGGCTACCTTCAGGCTTGATGCGTCCAGAGTTCAGGATGAGAATGCGCGACGGATTGGTCGCATAGCAACTAGCATCATGAGGCAGATTGGAACCGAGGAGACGACGCTGCGCGTCCATCTTCCTCACTTCGACAATGCCCTCCTTGGTAGTGCTGTGCTGCCGCCTATCAATCTTCAGCTAGTGGACGGAAAGGTGACGGATCTGGACTTCGTAACCGACTTTGCTCCTGGCGACACGGAGACGGCACGCAACGTTGTCAACCAGTGGCTGCAGGGCAACCTTGACCAGCTCAAAGTCACAGGTGCCACGGCCGTCAGCCTCAAGTCGGGCATCTTACCCCTCGGAACCCACGATATCATAGAGTCCATGGTATTTGAAGGTCAATCTCTCTATCATACCTTTTCAAGCTTGTACTTTGGTCAAAAGACCATTAAATAAGATTCAACCCTAATTTGAAATTAATTCTTGGCTAACTCTTTGCAGCCAAAGAGCTTCCCTCCATGCCTGAGTATACGATTGACTACCTCGTCTTTCACGACACCCCCGTCGGTGACGACGGCCAGATGGGTGTGGCCGCAAACGTATCCATCTCCGCATACAACGAGTTTCCCGTCGGAATCACCGTCCCGTCGTTTGGATTTGAAGTCCTAGTCCCCAATTGTGATTCGTCGCAGCCAAACATCAAAGTCGCCTCCGGCCATTCGAGCGCCACAAGGATTCGTCCTAGATCCAATGTCAGCGTTGAAGCCGAAGGCACCATCCGTGAGCTTCCACAGTCTCTCATCCAGGCTTGTCCGTCAAGCGAGCTGTCGCCACTCGATAATTTTATGAAGCGTTACCTACATGGCGAAGACGCGGAGATCTTTGTGCGCGGGAAAGCACCCAAAGATGGCGACCTCCCAGGGTGGATAGGTGACTTTATCGAGAGCATGACGGTCCCTCTTCAATTCCCTGGAAGGTCGCTAGACAATTTCCTGCGTAACTTCACATTGGAGGATGTCGACTTCAAATTGCCGAGTCCCTTCGCAGACCCGGGCGACGCCGATGGCAAGCCTCGAGTTTCTGGAACCGTCCGTGTGCTGGCGGCTATTCCCGCAGATCTAAACATCAATGTTGACGTCAACAGTCTCCGCGCCAGTGGTGACCTCTACTATGAAGGCAAGAAATTCGGTGAACTCCACGTTGACGATTGGCAGAAAGCAAATTCCAGCATCATCAATCAGCCAGACGGTCAAGAAGACCTATTGAGCGTCCGCGCGCGCATCAACGAGGTGCCTGTTGATATTCTTGACGGTGATACCTTTTCCGACATCGTGGAAGGGCTTTTGTTCGGTGACGAAGACATTGTTCTCGACGTAAACTCGACCGTCGACGTCAAGGTGTCGACAGTGCTTGGAGACCTCGTCATCAGAGGTGTGCCCGCAACGGGCAAAGTTCCTGTAAAACGTCCGTCGTCCATATAGTAGTCGGCCCTTGTCACGAGCACTGGCGAGCCACCATTTTCTTCACTTCATCACTCCCGTACGTCTTTCGAGCGCATTATGCGGTCTCTGACTAATGCGCTACAGATATGCCCGGCGACAAACTCGCAGCCTTGAAACCGCAGGTGGGAGCGGTGCATATTCTCAACACGTCCAGCACAGCCGTGCATCTGGAGGCGTTGGTCAATGTCACCAATCCAACGCCATACACGGCTTCAATTCCCTTCATGAACGTACATGTCGTCAAGGGCGAGCACATCATAGGCGAGGCCACGGCAGTGAATATGCGCCTCGATCACGGGAAGAATGTCAACATGCGTGTGGAGGCGACCTGGGATCCAGCGACGTACGGCGGTACCAAGGGGCACAGTATTGCCCGTCGGCTGTTGTCTGAGTATCTATCTGGGAAGAACACAACCATCACAATCCGAGCACACAAAGACTCTATTCCCGCCGTGCCCGTTCTCGGCAAGGCCCTTTCCAAGATCAACATGACACTGTCCACACCTCGACTCAACATCCCCGGCGATGACGACGACGACGGCAGCCATGGCTTCCTGCGCAGCGCCACTTTCCACGTCCTGTCGTCGTCAGCGAGCTTCGTTTTGGCCTCGCCACTGGGACGCGACGTCGTGAGCATCGAGTACCTCAACGCCACGGCTTTTTACAACCACACTGAGCCCGTGGGCCAAATCACTCACGAAGAGCCGTTCATGATTCCGCCTGGATTGTCGGAAACGCCTAAACTACCCGTGCAGTGGTCCGCGAGTCATATAGGCTACGACAAGTTGAGGCAAGCATTGGGAGGCACACTCAAACTGGATGCTGAGGCAGACGTGATTGTGCGGCTGGGACACTGGATCGAATCGGTCAAGTACAAAGGTGAGGGGATCGGATCCAAGATTTCCGTGTAAATAGTTGAACAAGGGCGTTTGAGTAGGGCATTGGCGTTATAAGACTGGAGGCATGTCTCTCTACAAGGTTTGGGTGATTGGGATAGACTGGTCAGTGACAAGAACGGACGGAGGTTGGCTTATCTGACCTGTGATTTTTTCTTCTACGGTCTTTTGACTTTGGGGCGTTTTGGATGGACAAGCGTATCAAGGCACACGATAGAGCACACAGTCACTACATGACACACAAAACATGCACGATTCTCACGATCCTGGTGGCCGTCTATACCCCGCAGTGTCAGCAAGAACACGAGAAGCAGTCAAGAAAGTAAAGGTGAAGATTCAAGGGTATCAGCAGCACCTTTGTTGGTCCCCCCTGGTCCGTCAGCCCAGCCGCACACCAGCCTCGCGCCTCTTCTTGATCTGCTGGGCCGTCGCAGCACTCATGCCACTATTCGCACTCGCATCAAACAGACTCTGCGCCTCGCGCCGCTTCTCGTCCTCAATCTTCTTGAGCCGCTTCTCCGTCTTGCCCTTGCCGCTGCCCTTGCCGTGGAACTGATGACTGAGGTGCTTGAAGGCCTCTTTCTGATCGAGCGACCGGCCGTGCTCGTCCGTGTACTTGAGCTGGACGCTGGGCTTGTAGCTCGCGGAGAAGAGCTCGGCCATGCGCCGCGACTGCTGCTGATCGCGCCACTGATTCTGCTGGCGGGCGTAGTCTTCGCGCTCGCGCACTGACATGCGGTCCAGGCGGCCGGATTTGCGATCCCGCTCACGTTGTTGGCGGGTTTGGTCGTCGAGTTCTTCCTCGAGGTGGCGCTTGCGCGAGAGGAATTCCTGCCGGTCGCGGAGCGTGGCGTGGGCCGTGTCGGTGGCTTCTTTGATGAGGCCGCGGGAGCGGAGGAGCGCGACCGTGGCGCCCATGCCTTGGTCGATGGCTTTTTCTTCCTCGACGCCAGCGGGGTCGTGGGGGGGTGATGCGGGCTTGGATCCTTCGTCGTCTTCTTCTTTGATGGGTGCTTCTGCCATGATGTGGTCTTCTGGGGGCGCGGCTGTGGGAGGTGTGCTGTTGCTGCGGCGTTTGGCTTTTGGCTTTCTGTCTTCGTCGTCGGAGTTGTCAGAGTCTCCGTCGATTCGTTCTCGTAGGCCCGAGATGAATTCTGTTACTTCGCTAATCACGAGGCCGCCGCTGTTTTCCTGGCCTCCAGCTTGTGCTTCTGCTTCGTCTTCCTCCTTTAGTTGTTTAGCGATGTCTTCTGGCTTGATCTTCTTGCGCTTCCTCAGCATCCGTTGGCGTTGCAGCGCTAGTGATGCTTGGAGGTCGTCATCGTCGACGAAGCTGTCGGGGCCTGCTTTTGGCCTTTTGCTGGTGGATGTGGCATCTCCGCTGTCTACTTCCATGGCAGAGCTGTCTTGCTGGGCGGGCGGAAGGGAATACAAGTCGTCTTCGTCGTGGTGTTTCTGCCGTAAGCCCTTTGACTTTTTCTTCTTGGGCTTCTTGACCTTGATCTCGGACTGGGCGATATAGTCTGACGACATGGGGATGTTTTCTTCGAGAGCAATGTCAGAGAGGGAATGGTGGGTGAGAGGGAAAAAGACAGGTTAGCTGCATACCTATCACGTCGTCGAGACTGACTTGCACATTGTTCGCCTTTTGCGGCGGTTCGCCCAGAATGTCGGCCAATTCGTCGATGGCCCCGCTGTCGTTGAGGGTGAATGCCTTGCTCTTCTTGCCATTGATCTCGTCGTCGTACTGCGCCAGTATTTCCCCCTGACGATGCTCGTCATCGTCATTTGGATCATAACCCAGGCGCTTCTTCTTGAGATCCAGTCTTGCACTGCGCTTCTCCTGCTCCCGCAAGTTGATGTTTTCCAGCTCGTCGCCTTCCTCTTCATTCTCGTCGATGGTCGCATCTTTCAGCGTCAAGATTTGTTCTGGCCCATCGAGAAACTCAGCCATGTCATGAGCGACCTTGATACCCGCGAGATCCTTGGACGTGTACTGCACGGCCGCCGCCGCCGCCGCCTCGGCAGCGAAGAGCTCTTCCTCCAGCTTCCTCGCCTTCTCAACCTTCTTCTGCTGCTTCTTCAGCCCCTTCAGCCACGTCTTGGCGTCCACATCGGGGCCTTCGCCCAGGCCCTCACCCTCCAGCCCGGCGAAGCGCTGCGCCTTGTCACGGGCTTTGCGGATCGCGGCTGCTCGCTCCTCGCGCTGCTTCTTGGCGGCCTCCGCATCCTGATGCTTCTTGTAGTTATCGTACGCTTGAGCCTGGCGGCTCTCGAGGGTACTCCCTGCCTCTTGGGTATCGGGTGTCGCGGCGGCGGCCTTGACTTTGCTGCCGTTTGAGCTGCTGGCGCCGGGGACGGGTAGGGGCTTCATGCCCAGGGACACCCGTACGCGATTGGTTTCCTCTATCGTCGCGGCGTCCATGTTGGCAGCGTTGTGCAGACCGAGAATGAGTTGACGCTGTCTTGAACGAAGGGATTCTTGGACCTATTTCCTTTCCTGTAAATCTGGAGCCAGCAACATCGAGCGCCGGTCAGCGGAGCTCGACAAGCCTCTGCTTAGCCCCTACCAAGCGCAGGCAGCGCTCAACCCCCACGTGATGTGCCCCACTTCCCTCAATCCCATTTATCAAGACTCCCGAAGAAAAAAAATTAACTTTTTCTTCCTACAAAAACACCACGGATCTGTGCCCAGAAATCCCCTGTTCTTTCGCCAGAAGGAGTCCAGGGTCGATTCCTGCGGCAGCTCGATAACTTTCATGGAGCACACCAAGCTTCTCTCGAGGCAATGGTGTCAATCGTCCTATCGACAGGTCCAAGATCGATCTCGGCACTCGAGTGTTTCTTCGGAAACGCTCGTGCTGGGTGTAGCTATATTCCAAAACCTCGTATCCGAGACCGTCGGTCGGTGAGGTCGAGGCGAACCATGGCATATACATTTCTTGTTCATTCGCTTTGTGCTGTGAGGCTGTAGGGATGGATGAAGCGCCGAAGAGGAAGGTTTGTGCCCGTCGGATTCGACTGGGAAGAAGATGATGGCGATGGTGGATGTCTCATGGCTTGGCTGGCCGCGCTCTAGTCATCACATTTGCGCGATACTATCGTGCTCGCTTCTTGCTTTCCTCGCCATTGACTTGATGACATGTGGGAGAAAGAAGATATGCGTGCTCACTCAACATCACCGACGTCCTAGCGTTGTCTGCCTCTGTGAAGCAGTGAGAGGCTTTGTAATAGGACTCTGCTGCACCACCGAGGCACACGAAATGACTGCACACACTACGCAAGATATTTCCCATGCGCCCATGTATAAAGAATAGTACATGCCACCACAAGACTTCAAGCAAACTCATCGTCAGCCTCTTCTATGGAATTCTTAACCCGGACCAGAATGGTCGTCTTCCACTTGTCGAGCTTGCTGATCTGGTCGAACTGAAACAACTTGTCGGTAAACTGCTCCTGGCTCTTGGCATCAACGGCGTCACACAGATCCATCAGCAGCATGCACTCCCTCTGCGTGGCGAAGCCGGGGTCCATGTCACGGTACTTCTCGAGGGCACGCTGCGTGGCCACCAGATCCCCCGCGGCGAGATGGCAGATGCCAGCGCGCATGAAGTAGTCCTTGACGCTGTACCTCATGAGGTTGTTGTTGACTGATTGTTCGGCCACTTTCTCGAAGTTCTCAATGGCCTTGTAGTAGTCACCCTCGAGAGCGGCCGCGTCGGCCACTTTGAGCCACAGTTTGTTGGCGAGTCTAGACGTCCGTCATAAACGTCAGTCCCGTCACTCCGTCCGGGCAGCAAATGACAAATAGACCAAACAAGGCCAATGAATGAAGAACGTCCCATAGACTTCAACTTACGCTGTGGCATTATCTCCTTCGTACCAGGTAGCCGCAGCCTGGTAACATTCAACAGCCGTCTTGGCATCTCCCAACTGCGTCTCGTACACCTCGGCCATCGTCTCATTGTGCGAGGCGGCTCGTCGAAAGTTGCCCTTGGCGCAGTACCTGTCGATGGCGACCTTGAGGCAGCGCACGGCATCTAAGGGAGCATCCTTGCGGTAGGCCTTGAAGGCGTCGACGAGCGAGTTGGCCGCGTCATCGGGTTCGTTGAGGTTCTTGGTCTGGACGTTTGCGGCCTGCTCAAATGCCTTGCCGGCTTCGACATCTTGCATCAGGCACCGAATCATGTTAGTCGATAGTCTTCATGGCGGTCAGTGGGAGTTGCGCGCGCACTTTGATTCTGCATCTTGAAGGCATTGCCGGCCTGGATAAACAAGTCGGCGGCATTTTGGTATTTGTCTTCGCGGCCACCGAAGAAGCTGAAGCCACCACTGGCGCTGGACAACGTCTTCTCTGCCTGCAGGAAATCAGCCTGTGTTCTCTGCAGTTCATGGGAGTGGACGGGCAGGCGAGAGCGCAAGTGTTGTTACCCTTTGCAGTAGAGCACGAGGATCTTGAGCCATGATAGCTAGGATGTCGATGTAGTTGTAGTGATCGTCGGTGAGGTTCAAGCGAAAGTAAGATGCGCTCTATCTCAAGCGTGGTATTTTGCGAAAATGTCCGCGGGAACGTTATGAAGCAGGGGCAGTGGCAGTGGCAGACGGTAAGACATGTGTTTGAAACGAACAGGACAGCGATGAGGCCCGAACTGAGCCACATTTGGGCCGCGGGGGAGCGCCGCAGCGTTTCACGACATAACGCGGCTCTGCCAGTCCCAACTATGCGGCACCTGCGTGGTCACCATTGCGGAGCTGAGCTTCACCGGAGTGGGGCCTTCGGTACGAGGAACATCAATGAGTGGCTGGAACTTCGAAGCAAACCCGCATTGCGTTTTTGGGGGGCGGGTGACGGAGGGCGCGTGGTCGTGGTCTCTCGGGGAGACTGGGGAGCGATGACCGGCAGTCTTGCGATTGGACAAGATCGTCGCTAAATAAATAATGGCAGGTGAAATAAACAATATACTACCTATATAAGAGCAAGAGAAAGATATGGATAACTGTAAGCTTATTTTATGAGCTTTCTACTGTAGGAATATGATCAGGTACGAAGATTCAATCACAGGCCTGTCTATTGATATATTGGCATTGAACGACGCCAGTACCTGTTCGTGCCCCCCCCCCCAAATCTATCCAGCGACCACGGTCATTTTTCCCATCCTCGCCAACACATCCCTAAGGCTGTGATCCAATACGGCGTGTTTGGGGCGCGTTGTGTTTTTTGCAGCGTGTTTGGCCTAATTAGGCCTCCGTTACCTACCATTTAGCGGGGTGCTGAGCGTTTTCTCTTGCCCCCTGGCTCGTAATATACTGCGCTAGTAGGGGCCCTAAAGAAGGAAATTAGCGGGCTTTTTTACACGCTTTTTTACTATAAGAGTCTACTTTCTACACATAAATTTAATTAGTGTGTTCCATATAATAAGGCGTGTTGGTTGATGATACCTTCTAGCTGCCCCGCTTTTCCGTTGTTCCTTGAAGTACCCGCGGCGCGCGCCGTCGAGTTCAAACTCGCCGTATTGGATCACAGCCTAAGTCTCGCCGAAGCATGTGGGGCCAGCCAGCCGGCACCGCTACCCTATACCGAGCTGTTGATTGATCAGTCACTCGCGCATATCAGGAAACTCTTCTGCCTGCAAAACTCTCAAGAAAGAAGCAAAATGACAGGCATTGGCCTCTCCATATGCACGAGCTGTTGGTGTGCGCTGCGCCGGCCCCAGTTGTCACGCACATTCGCCATCCTATCGAAGCCGACATGGTCTGTCCGATCTTTGCGTGAGCCATCAGCCGAGACCATCACCACAACCCAGCTACACCACCTCTTGCGCCTCGCGGCCCTCCCCTTGCCGCGGGACACGGCCGAAGAGACGGCCATGCTGGATACTTTGCGCGCACAGCTTCAATTCGTACGGGCTGTGCAGCGTGTCGACACGACGGGCGTTGAGCCGTTGCGCGCCATTCGGGATGAAACGGCCGAGGGAGTGCGCGAAAACACCATCACACTGAGCGATATGCGGGAGGTGCTGGACAAGGAGGAGCTCGTGGGACACTACCGACGGCCGCGGAGGGTGAGGGACACTAAGACGGACGAGCCGGCAGAGCAATGGGATGTGCTGGGAACGGCGTCAAGACGCGCTGGCAAGTATTTTGTCGTTGAGGTCTCGAAGCAACCCCCCGCATAGCAGGACAGGACATGAACATATACTCAGTAAACGGGGAAAGACAAGAAGTGCTACATTATGCCATTATGGTGGTTCGTCATCGTGAAGCCGTAGTCGAGGGGGCATCAAGCGCCCGCCTATGATGCCCATGCCCGTGCCCATCCATGCCATGCACACAAAGAATCAAACCCCAATGAAGCCAGGCAGGGAATGCTCGCAACCCGCAGATCACGCACACAAACCCGAGACACAAAGAAGAATAACCAAAAAAAGCTCACAAAAAGGTGCCGGCCCTCACGCCACAACAAAACCATCACGAAGCCTTGCTCGCATCTTCCTTCGGTTTCTGCTTCGGCACCTTCTCATACGCATTCGGGCTCGGCTGCCGTTTGCGCCCCTTCTTCTTATCTCTCGCGTGTCCATGTCCGCACTTGTCGCCGTGGTCGCGCCCATCATCACTATCCTGATCTGAAGACGATGACGACGATTCGTCGCTCGACTCATCCACGGCCTTGGGCTTGTGGTATATGCAGCAGACTGTGCCGGCCAAAGTCAGCGTTTCGGCATCGTCTCGAGTTCTCTCACGGACGTACCCTTTGAGCTTTTCCGGCCGAGCCCCTCATTGTCGATTACGTCGTCTGCCCATTGCACGGAACGGCCTGTGGCATTGTGCCTGCCGCGCAGGCGGAGGACTCTGGGCGAATTGGTCGTTTGCGTCTGGGTCTTGGACCCCGAGGCTGGTTGTCGGGCTGTTTCTGGCATGGCTGATGGGAGCACGAGAGGAAGATAAAGGTCAAAATTCACATCCAAGGATGGAGATGCAAGGAAATAAGAGGCTCGAGGGTTGGCACGTTTTTGTTGTTGATGGAGCCGGGAAGGAGGGGGGCTGGCTGTTTTGTTAGGAATGGCATTCTTTGTTTGTCACAACGTCATTCGGCCTGGGCGATCGGCGCATAAAGCAGCGCCCCACATTCATCCACCACCCACTGCACTTCGCTCGTTCTCAATCCAGTGCAAAGAGTATCTCCATCTCTGCCTGCTGTCTTGTTAATTGCTCTACATCCATCCATCCATCCATCCACACACACACACACATACTCACACACATACTTGGCGCAGCAGGTAGATCTGTGCATTGACTACAAGAAGCGCAGGCATTGCCCGCTGAGTGGCTCAACCGCATAGCCTGGGCATGCTGCCGTTCCCATGCGGATAATAACATGTCTTCCATCTTCACACCAACACGGCATCCCCGTAGAATGCGCCTCACTTGATTCCTCGGTCCATCGCTCACTGCGCCCTCCTCTCCGCCTTGGCTCGTTTCTTGACTCCTTTCATGCTCCGCCTTGGCCGGCTCTTTTTGTGCTCCGCCAACACCCGCGGCCTATTATTCAACCATCCATGTATCGGTTTCCTTGAGCCCACGAATTTTCCCTCCGGAGAAAACACATCGATCGCAGGCCAGTCGACTTCGGGTAGTGCCTCCTCGACCGGCTGCGCCTCGCTCATGCCATCTTTTCTATTGCGCAGAATGTTCTCAAACGGATCATTTGGCGATGACGTCGGTGCCAGCTCGTCTGCATGATTCCCTGTCATATCCTTCTGCTCTTGCATGCGCGACCATCTGTCAAAGTCTCGCGCCCTCACCTGCGCCACCACTTCGACATACCCGACACCCTCGATGAGGATATCCAAGGAGACGACGCGGAATGGCAGCCGGTCGACTTGCAATCCGACAGCGTTCTTGCGAGTCAGCGGTCCGGCTCGCCTCTTGGTCACGTCGTGACAAAGCTTGAATGTGCCTGCGTGCTTCATCCTGTCTCTTGCGCCAGCTACTGTGATGTTCTCAATGCCGTCGGACTCGCGAACCTGGCTTTGGAAAGCAATCGCTTTTTCTGTCGCCGTGACATGTTCCTTGAGCGGTGTGAAGTTGTACACGAGAAAGATCATGTCCGGAGTCCGCGGCGTGATACGTATCAATCCACCTCCAAGGATGATGGACTTGCCCGTCTTCAATGTGACTTGTTCCGGGATTATTCGCTTCTTCATGATCAAGGTTTGTCGGAGGTCTTCTCGAACAAACGTTTCCAGGTCGCTTCGAGCAAGCCCTGGCAGATCAATCAGCTCTCCCTTCCCATTGCCGAAGGGGACACGGATCGGAGAGGCCGTCGTACCCGGCAGAGAGGACACGACGGGCATTTCGGGAAAATTCGTAGCAGGCTGTGCGGGAGGGAGAAGATTGCCAACGTCTAGATCCTGCCAAGCTTTGCTGACCGGCGAGGCGGTCATGGCGTTTTTGCCGTCAGCCATTCTGCCCTTGGGGAAAACAGCCTCAAAAAGCTGGCTCTTCCCAACGTTGACCTTGCCCACCATCCATCCCGCGCCGCCTTTCTGCCATATGTCCTCCTTGACGTCCTTGGTCCACCAGCCTCTCCTGGCACTGACACACTTGAGATTGCCGAGCCGTATACGCCCACCCAATCGGCCCAGGGCATCGCGCAGCACCTCACGTAGATACGGCATCATCGAGTCCACCATCTCCTTGGTAGGTCCCAGCAGATCGCTCCGAGTAATGATGAAGCTCATCTCCGTCTTGCGATCGTGTTGGAACTTGCCCGACCGCGAACGTCGGTTTCTCGAGCGAAGAGAGATGTCGCCCAGCAGGACGCTGAGTCTCGGAATCAGCGACATGGGAAAGTCGGCCGCATCAATGATATGATAGATATGATTATATTTGTAAGGCGACTCTTCGATAGTCTCTCGCAGCGACTCGACCGTGGGATGGTGCATGACCAACGTGGCCGTCTGGCCCGCCGTGCTGTAGTGAACGAGGTCATGACATCGATCACACACAGGTGCTCTCTCCGGGGACGATGCTGAAGTGAAAGTGTTGGCGTCTCGACCTCGGCAACTCTGTAAAAAGGGAAACCAAAAACCTACGTACCAGTCACAGGTGGCTCATCTCCAATATCCAGCAACGCGTCCTTCTCCAGCCCCAGTAGCTGTAGCTTCTCGTGACTCAAGCCGCGCAGCGCATCGGCCACGATCTGGTCCTCGGCAGGGTCTGAGTGCCACGCACCTTTCTGTCGAGGACGCAGCCACAGGCGCACCCTCTTGCTGCGTAGATCGTAATACCCGAGTTGACTCGCATCGGTTGTCTGAGCAAAAGCTCCGCAGCCACTACACGTCACAGGCAGCTTGCGAGCCGGCTCAGCGTCCTGCTCCGCGTCAACGACGGCTTGCGCAGCTTGTGTGTGGTTGAGGCGCTGCCGAACCGAGCTCCATCTGGGACCAGCAGCCGGCTGCACCGTCCGGCGAAGTCCTACGGCAGGACACAAAAAGATAGGGACACCTCGTGTCGAGGCTTCACCTATACGAAGAGCCCGATTGAGCCATCGCCCCGCATGGACGCGATGCATTGTGCTGGCAATAGCTCAACAGCTTCATGGCTTAACTTCTGCATTGAGAAGCGCATGTAGATAGTCTTTCAGAAAAAAAATCCAGGGTCGCAAATCAAGTCGGCAGAACGTCATGAGCTCCACACCACCTGCCAAGTTGGGCAGAACGGTTTCGCAGCGTGCTGCGACTGACCATCTACAGCTTTCTTTATCTACTAAAAGTCCATTTTCCCGCCTCCGACGCCCAAGAACGTTCAAAACCACAACGGCGCCTTGATCAGGCTCCCTTCGGTCCAAAAATGCGGTCATTAGGGGAAAGATTAAACCTGCTCCGCAAGGTACGTCTCCTACTATTCTATTACTCTCTCCATAACACCAAACTGCCGATACTGACTCTAGAAACTGCAGAGGGTAAGAAACACAGCCCTTGGACCCTTCCCCGACTGTACAAAAGCAGAGAAACGCCTCAGAAAGCAGTAACACAAAAGCTCACAATTCCAAGCTGATCAACCTCCGCTGCGGGCCCGGTGCCGCCATCCTTCCTCCCCAAGTCACCCGCATACACATGGACTTCGCAACCAGCATGACGAACGGCCACATGGGCGCGCGGTACGTCTCGCCCTCCCGATCCCTTCAAGCCCAAACCAAACATTAACGCCGAGCAAAGCAAATTCTGGCGCGACCTGCTCCCCCGTCTCAAGTACCACAACCCCTCCATTCCTATGATCGTCAACCGCCACGCCCAAAACGCGAACTCGCCCCAAATGACAATCTATCTCCGGAAAGTACCTGGCTCGGACTCCCTGAGTGGTGTTTCTCAGCCTCCGTCGTCGAGGAATAACCTCTCAAAGGCCCAACCGCCGGGTCCGGATGAGAAAGTCGTCATCATCGACATGAAGGATAAACATTCGAGTGATATACTTGAGTATTTCTTGGTCGAGACGGGCGCTTCGCCTGTGCAGGCGAGTAGGGAGGATATGGTCGAGATGCAGGAGCTGCAGAGCATGGAAAAGCAAGCGGTGATTGACCGTGAGAGGGTACGGCAGTTGAGAGCCGAGAAGAAGAAGGAGCAGGACATGCTGAAGAGGGCGAGAGCAGCTGGCGGCATGGCTGAACAAGAGGCAGCCTAGACTGTCAGAGATGGAATGATGGAGAGGGCAGAAACAAGGAGCACGTGTCGAAGGCGCCAAAATTGTATAATGTTCGATGCTTCTGGCATGGGTGGCTTGTATATATATGGGAAACAAAAAAGGGACAGCCAAAGAGGAACACGGTGCGCGATTTTCATGTTCAGCTGTCTCGCCACAGGAATCGTGCCGACCTGCACTCATTGCATCATGAGAATCCATTACCACATAGGTACATCCAAGAGTCCCGTCACTTTTCCCACCACGCTATGCAACATGCCGTACCCAATGCCACCGTCAATATCTGGACGCACAACTATTCCGACGACCAAGAGCTCACCGGGAGCTGGGCTTCGATACCAAAACCGCTCACATGCCAAATTAACAAAATCGCTCTATTTGAGGCCGAATCCTTCGCTCTCAAATACTGCTCGCCACAACATCGTTTCCAGTCTTTCTTTGGACGCGTAAGTCCACATAGACAGCATGTTGAAACATGTTCTGGCAATGGGGAAACGACCAACATCTTCCCCAAGGCAGGACAACTTGATTGGCAGCATGGCTGCACCCGTTGCGGGAATTCTGTCGCTTCCCGTGATGAAAGAAAGCAGCTTCCGTTGATTCACTGGAGGCGCTTCCTCGAATGTCTCCCAAAACCACGTTACTGCACCAACGCTTCCGTCTGGTCGCGCTTCGCCCCAGTTGTCGTATTCCGCAATGGCCCGCAACGAAGCCACATCGAGAGCCTCGTCGGAGCCGCGTATGAGAAGCTCGATTTCCTCGGGTCTGAATAACGAGAATGCATTGCCACCGCAAACAGTGTAGAAGCCTCTTTTGAAAGGCTCGAATTGACGTATTACCGCCGTGTCCAACAAGTAGCGAATGTAAAGCTCGACGTATTCCCGTCGATTGCGATTCGTGACAGGCTTACGCTCACCTCCGGAACAGAGAGGTACTTGAACGTGAGCGTCGAACTTGTGAACATCAATGACAAAATCCAGTCCAAATACTTCCTCTACATCCCCCTCGAAATCGAGCAACTGTCGCAATGCGTGAGCAACCCGTGGCCGATACTCGGCCAAGTCCTCTAGAGTGTATTGTATCGAGGGTCGAGGGCGTGATGAGGTTCCCAACCCGTGAGCAGGAGCAGCTGCCAGAAGCTTGCGAAAGGCGAAAGGTGGAAGCGCCACGTCCAGGATGGTTGAGTTGTAGATGGCGAGACCCATGACCACACCGACCAGGAAAAATTGGTCCGAGGTCTCGAACGTGTTGGGATTGAAGTAACAGTAATGAGAGTCTTCATCGTACAAGAACATCCCTTGGGCGCCATTCGTTAGCTCACGGTGAACGTCACAGACATGTTCATTGTTGTCGGACTCACCATGCTCAGGATTGAAGACCTCGCGAATCAACAGGAGAAACCACTCTTTCCTCAAGCCACCACCGTCAATACCTTCTTCGCCCTTGAACGTGATGCGCAGCCCCTTCTTGATATCTTCGCTGCCGCTGCCGATGACTTCACTGACTGCCGCAAGACTGTCCTCTACTAGGCATTCTCTGCGCACGAGGAGGGACAAATACTGTTTGACGCTTCTGTTTGTCATGAGGCTGTCAAGGAACGCATGCCGGGCTTTCATCTGCATTTGTCGTCGGGCATCGTGTTCGAGAATGCGAGTCTTGGCCCAGATACTCATGAGAAACGGATATTGGCAGAACGAGAATTTGGAACGCTTTAGCTCCCAAGACTCGAAGTCCTTGACGAGATCGGCGTAATCTATTATGGAGTTGTAAAAGTCGCTAGTCGGCAGAAGTTGACCGCCTTTGTGTATGTACTCGCGCGTTGATCCGACAGCCGCTACATCGGTTGATGATTGTGCCAGGACACCGTGTCTTGAAGCCCAGCTGTTGTTGGCTGCGAATAGCAGCGCGAGGACGCGCGAGGCTGCCCTGATCTGCCAGTCCTCGGTGTAGGCCAACGTCTTCTGCTCGACTTCTCTTTTTTTGGAGGCGCCTTCTGCTCTGATTTCATCATACAAATAAGATGCCGCCATCGATGGGCCAGTGCGCATCTCAGGTATGAGTCCAGCTGTGATGTCTATTTCTGCAGAGTGCTTCTTGTCCATTTGCTTCAGCAATCGATAGCTCAAGAACCCCGAGATGAGATCCTTCGTGCGAGAAAAGCGCTGGTTGTCATACTTGTTGTACCATAAGATGAGCTGATTATGGCATTCTGCCGGCGAATTCGAGATCAACCCTGTTATGCGCTTCACGATGCCCGAGTGCTGTCCTGACAGGGGTCCAGAGCTTGGCAGTGCAATGGGGGTTGCAGCAGAAGCTTTTACCTGAGGGGCGGTGACGGGTGCCTCGTCTGCTGGTTGCAAAATGCCACGGAAAGACTTTGGATTCGGATGCAGCATAGGGTTCTCGGCAAACAAGAGAATAAAACGAAGGTCGTTCGCGTCTGCTATTCGTCGACCAGGTCGTTTCAGAAGTGACTCGGTGGCTTTGAGTAACACTCTTTGGACGTGTGACTGGCCTTCAAGCAAATCACGCTCCAGAAGCTGCAGATCCTGTTGCGAGCGAGCTTCAAGGTTGAGCTCGGTACAAATATTCTCGTAAACGGATAGCCAGCCCTCCGCGGCATTGGTAACCAGATGATACCAGCTGCCGAGCTCGTCCCAGTCTATGTTTGGACTTTTCAAGACGAGCGGCTTTTTGGGGGGGCTCTCGGCTTGGCTTCCCTGTGCTGATCGTTCAGGCACAAGCTGGGCACGGCCACCCGTCCACCACAAGCCGTTTTCTGCGACGTCTCCAAGAAGTAGCATTTTACCGTCAATTTCATCAATGAGGCCATCCGAGATGTCATTTTTCCGAAGTGTGTCATCGTCGCGTGATGATGCCAAGTCTTGGCTTTTTGCAGACGTTTGCTTCGGTCGAGGTCGCCCGGCATCACTTGCATCCCGATCATGTTGTTGAAGTGCAAAAGACGAGCTGACGCACTCGTACGAGGCAAAAGCCTTGACAACGTAATCTTCAAGTCGCTTGAAGATTCGCTTCGGCTCGAAGCTGTGACTGCCTAGTGCTGCTCTGCCGACATCTTTGGCACTGCCCACCACAGATCGACCACGCGACACTCCCGGTGGAGGCGGCATCTCAGAATGCATTGACGAATGCGACTTTGCGGCGGCTCCTGAACGGGGCATGACCGGTCGCAATGTGGGCTGCGTATCGAAGTTATATCTACCGACACCATTTCTCGAAGCTCTCCTGTGGCCCTGTGCTGCTGGCGTTTCTAGCGCCGCTGGCCGGCTGGGAAGCGCATCGTGAACAGCTTCACTGGTGGGTTGCAGAGGCTGTTTCGACCGCAAGACAGTCAAGAAATAGGAATGAATGCATTGCCTTGCAAGGATGCGACTATGCTGGATGGAGATGGGCTGGCCTGTCAAACAAAGTCAGCGCGCAAGGAACTCTGCAGCTGAGCATGGTGTCGCAGTGTACATACATTTCGGTGCTTCACGAGGAACAACATTTGCACCACTGCCACACCTCCTGCCAAGGAATCCAAGCTTTGGAGCGTCGACACCCGGCGTGATCAGATCATTGATGGTGGCACAAATGGTGCATCTAAAGACGGTGAGTTCCTTGGGCCATCGCATCAGGGAAGCGCACGTCATGCAGGTGCCAGTAGTGAAGTCCTTGTTGCTTGTCGGACCTCGCTTGCGGGCGACACTGGGATTCCCTGCGCTCATACTGACTCCATTCCTCCGTCTGGTATCGAGATTGCAAGAAGGAGTCCTCAAGCCTTCGTTGCTCCCGGCGCCGGCGTCCAAGAATGGCGGCAATGGGCTACTCCTGGAGCGAGCGTGCCCCGGGATCAGCGTCTTTGTCCGACTTGGGTGAAGGCTGGAATCGGAGGAGCTCGAGTCCTCGTTGCCGCGGTCGGTGGAAAGTTCGATGGCCCCCTGGAGAGCGGTCGGCGTCTTCAAAGCATGGAGGTGCAGTTGCGTGATGAGATGGCCGGGCTGTGATGATGAGGGATTGCACGGGTGCGGAGCCATCCTCTTCGCAACATGGGGACAGACGCGAGGCTTGCCTTCCGCGGTACGAAGCCGAATGCTCTTGCATCAGGCCTCAATCAATCGAGTCAAAGAGGCAAGCACGGGAAGTTTGACATGCTCATTGAGAAAACCACGGCTGACTACGGCACCGTGAGACACACAGCGCGCGGTCTTGTGCAAGGGGGCGTTACGAGATGGCCGTGATTGCTCCGAGTCCTTTGACAGCCGATGACATGGTGTGAGCTCTCTCGCCTCTCAATAGTCCGAGGTCAGCTAGCTCTACTGCGCACATCTCCTCCGGGAGCACACTCTTCTGTCCTCTTCCTGTACGCATGTATGCACCGAGTTTGTCGACAGGGTGACGCAAACAGCCATTGGCGGCAGACTGTGAGGCAGATTGTGACAGGAGGTGGCCTCGGAAGCACGACAGCAGATCAAATATCCGAAGCTTGTGCTTCATACCAGGATGGGAGAACTTGGGTTGGACCGTTCTTGCTCGGTGCGGAGGTGCATCAGTGATGAGCATGCCGTGCTTGCAGGGGTTCGAGACAGGGCACAGGGCGCAAGCTGGCCGCATCGGGGGGATCTCCACTGTCCCAGGCGCTGCACGGAGTGAAGGAGTCAATTGAGTCTTCACCAATGCATTGCACAAGGACGGCGGGGAGAACAGACAAACAAGGTCCCTGTGCTCTCCATTTCTTCTTTTCCTTTTGGAAGCTAGTTTGTTCTTTTTTACCTCATTTTTCAGGAGCTGGGAAAGATTATAGCTTGTTCGTCACTTCTGTCCCAAATCTCCGCGTCTCCTTGCCTGCACGCGATAAGGCTGCAACCGGATAACGCGGGTGAGAAATCGCATGCCTGCGAGTCAAGACACTTGCGACTTGCAGCATCAGTTTCTGTATACGCGGACGATACTGCGGAAAGATCGTAACCTCAAGCAAAAGTTTTCTGGGCGGGAAGCCCGTCCAAGTGTCCATCGAGTTGGCATCTAGCTCTGTGGGGTACTCAAAAGTAGAAAAATTGCTGTTGTGAAGAATATGGAGCAGCCGTATTTCGATGCCTCGGGATATGACTGGTGGTATTAGTACGACATTGTTGCTGGAGGTAGAGCCTTGTCTTGCACCTTTGTGCATGTACTCCCTGCCATCGTGTACTTAAGCAAACATGCAATGCAGCTCGTCGACCCATGCTGCTAACGGACAACTACACTCGAACCCTTGTTTTTTTGTGCCACCGTGACTTCCAGCGGAGTTTACAGGGGCTAGCGATCAAATCAGGAACTAAGAGAATAATAAAAGAGTACCTAGAGCTACCTATATTAAGCTCTAGATACAGGGTATAAAAAGTGCTTTAAAGTAGCCCCTATACTTTAAAGTAGTGCCTTAATAGTATAACTCTATAGGTATTACCTTAACCTGTTAGTGAAAGACTTTAGGGCAGAATACCCGCTTTTTGGTACTGGTGGCACAAAAAAACAAGGGTTCGAGTGTAAGTTGGCTCACGCGATCATGATATTTTGTGTCTTTCAGGGCATCTGCCGTTCTTCGTAATCTTCGCATTGATTCTTGGAGGGCCATCACGTCTACTCTGTGTTTATCATTTGATCTCTTACAACGCGCAGACATCGCACATCATGAAATGATGGATGGCTGAAAGCTCGCCAACCCAGTACAGCTGATTCAAAGTCAAATGCTGTTGGCAGGTGGATATACCGCTGCAGACAGATTGACATGTAATCGAACCCCCTTCACTGCAAAACCAATATCTGGCATCACCATAATACATGGCGTACGAGTATCGCAAGCAATTGTATTTGATTGATTGCGAAGAAATGATCTTGATGATGTCCCAGGCTCTAGCCCTTTCAGAACTCCCGCAAAGTCCCCTACTGAGCCCGTCATCGCGCATCTTGACAATCGTGGTGGGAGCTCTGCCCTCCGATCTGAAGCACATGTATCAGTACCTCGAATCTGCACTTTTTGTTTTGCACGTTTTGCCCATCCATCTCGTGATACAGCCGTGACCTGGAAAGAGAAATCGATTCGTTCAAGAAGGGGGAGCGCCTCTTCCACGACCGGCGCCACGGCTGCAGAAAAGGGTTAGCGATGCGATCCTACAATCAGAAGAGTCGAGATGCGCAACATGTGCCACTAGCACCTGCAGATCGCCGACAAATAGACCACCGCTATAAGGTGAGCGTTACGATATGACTCACAATTGAGGGGCGAACTCGCCAGGGGCGCCGCCCTCTTTGCCATCACCGGCGTCCCGTCGTCTATAACCACCCTCACGATCACCACGGTCTCCACGATCACCTCCACGACCACGTCCGAATGGTCGCCGCTCACGCTCACCCTCTCCCAGCATGCCGCGAGGAGGAGCGTGCGATCGCTGCTGCTTGATGTGGGTGGCGGGGACAATCTCGGCTGGCAGGTGAAGCCATTCACGCAGGTAATCGAGGCCCTCGGGGCTCAGGGTGTAGTAATAGTATTGCCAGGAGAATTGAGTCTTGATGTATCCGCGCGAGTTCAAAGATTGGCACGCCTTGATTACGAATAAATTCTTGGTGTCGATGTCGGGATGCTTGGGCAGGTTGAAGTTCTTCGGGGCCACGAGTACACCCTCGCGAAAGAGGTACTGGAATAATCCGTCAGTCAAAACATCCACTTTGCCACATTGCTGGCATAAACATTCGATGACTCAGTCAGTACCTCGTGAATTTTCTTTCGATCAGCCTTGGGAATCAACATCTTGACGCTTGGAGGTGCTGTCGACGTTGAGGGGCTGATTTTCGCTGTGCAGTTGCTTGCGCTCAAATTAGATGACTTTTGTGGGCGGAAACCCTACGCGAAGTTGGAACCTAGCGAAGCAGTTGTGGCTTCTGGGTGCTGTGGCTGCTCTCACGTGATACAGGACCCACATCATCTCCATCAAGTTCACCATCGAGTGGCTGGCTCGAACTTCAGGCCATGCCAGTTATTGCCACTTTCATTTGCAACGCGTCGCAAAACAACAGCAACAACGACATTCAAAAGCTACTCCTGAAACTCTCACCGCTTTACTGGAATCGAAATGGTCCCCAAAAATCTTAATGTCCTCGTGACTACATTCGGTGGTCTAGGGCTACCTCCTACCCTGGTCATCCCAGTCGATCGATCGACAACTATCTCAGAACTTCGCGAAGAGATCACCGATCGTCTGCCGTCAAATGCCAGCAGGCTCATTATCAGCACTATATCAAACAAACAGCTTCCAGAAATATCTGAGGCACCCGTGTCGACATATTTGTCTGGTAGCCTCGATGATTTTCTTTCCCTACGACTAGCCGTCCCACTATGTGGTGGCAAAGGAGGTTTTGGTTCCCAGCTACGAGCCGCTGGAGGCCGCATGTCCACGAGGAGGAAGAAGAATCAAGAGGACCACGGCTCAAGCCGCAACTTGGATGGTCGCAGACTACGTACTGTCAATGAAGCTAAGGCCCTGGCCGAGTATCTGGCGATCAAGCCCGAAATGGAGAAGAAAGAGAAGGAAAAGAGACGAGAGCGATGGGCACAGATTGTGCAAATGTCAGAAGAAAAACAATGGCAGATCAAACATGGTGGTCAAGGCCGCCTGGACGGGAAGTGGGTGGAGGATAAGGAAGAAAGCAGCGAGAAGACTCGCGAAGCTGTTGCAGCTGCTCTTCAGACTGGCAACTACAGAGACAACCTACTCAGCACTTCACATGGTTCCGCCTCAAGTGAGCAGGCTCAGGGCTCATCAACTTCAGACGACGACACCAAGTCCAGCTCCAAGGAATCTACCCCGGCAGGCGATTCGACGGCGGCCCCTGCGAAAATTAAGCCTATGTCGTATCTTGGCTTTGATGAGGACGACGATTTCATGAGCTCATCAGACGGCGAGGATGGGGAATGATATGTTAAAGGGAATTGAAGAAGGACCGTTTTTTTAGGGACTATTTCAAACGACAGCGTGTTTGGATTGCATGGATGGCGTTGTCACAGGGAACTCAATTTTATACCACGATCACAATATGTTTACTTATCTCCTGCCCACCAAATGAAACTTCAACATCACAATGGACAAATCAGTGAGCATCTCAAAATACATTGCTCTGTGCACTGAAACATTCTTGATAGAAATAGTGCGCCGACGTAGATGAGTGATTTAGAGTACAATTTGATCAGATTGTTCTACTGCGTGGAAGCCAACTGCTCAATTTTCTACACAACGTAAGATTCATACGTCCAGCTTGACGGGAAAGTTTCCAGACTCTAGCACTCTGAATTAACACTAAGCGTGATGCAAATCTTGAAACTTCGAACTGACCTCGCTGCTCATCCCAGCGCTGATGCCAACTGGATGGGCACAATGACCGGTAGGCGTGCTTGAACTAGAAGGCGATCAGTTGACATTATCGTACACTGTTCTCTGTTGGTGCGCGAACCTGCTGGCATGGGCTATATTCCTCTCCTTTGGCATTGATACACTTATGGTAGTCGACATAATTCTGCCAGCAGTGTTTGGTTTGGTTCACATTGGAAAAGCGGGCGTCCGTGCCTGCGAATAGCGTCAGGACTCACTCAGCACGCTGAAAAAAGACAAGGAAGTGGCCAAGCTGTCGCATTCCTAGGCATAGACCGTCCGCTATCTGGCAACATACCGGCTATGAGAGTTGTTAGCATCAGATCACAATCAGCCCATTTTGCGGGAACAACTGATGCAACGTACCAGTGACAAATTTGAAGGGCTTGGTAACAAGCTCCTGACCGTCTTCTTCAGCCATTGCTTTTGGTCTATTTGGAGCGAGAGGTTCAGGCTTTGGGTAAACAATTAGACGAGGCAGGAATCAATTCAAGTCGAACGATTGGACAATTTCGGTGATGCGACGATCGGTTCTAGCCGGGACGTGGGACGCTCCTGTTGGCGGAGTCATGTGTGTGCCTCAGGCTTTCTAGCCGAGGGCGACCGCCCATGCGGTGGGTCGACGCTTCGATTGCTACATGACAGTCTGCCAACTTTCAAGCGTCGCTCCACAAGGTGCTTATTTTCCACTCGATGCTGGGCTTGATATATTCAAACGCGGTCAGCTCAGTATAGGTATTCCGCCGTCAAGATGCGTACCACCACTGCTCTTAGGATGTTCCGTCCCACGGCTCGCATGTTGCGACCCGTCCCTGTAAGTCTTGATCAAGCGAGACTCGGCCCGAGTTTGGACTGAGGCTGACGAGGTGCAATAGAAAGAGGACCAGGCTGGTATGTGTTAGCACGGTGTTCCACCTTCACAGCGAGCGCGAACATGTCGAGAGACGCTTATTTCGACGCTGTTATTAATCCAATTGACAGGCCACACTATTTCTCAACGTTTGCGCAAGCTCAAGCAAATTCCTGCTGAATTGATCCCGCTTGGTAAACTCACAGCGCCCTAAAACCCGCAAAGAATGCCAGACTGACTAGTCTATAGCTGCTGTCGTTGGATTCGCTGTCATTGCCGCCGGATACTCGAGCATTCGGCATTTTACCGTCGATAAGAACATCCGACTCTCCAGAAGAGGCTCCGCTGGTCGCGATGATCATTGAAGGGGTCCAAGATCGAGGGCAAAGATGCCGGTCGGAGGATTTCTTTGCTTTGCAGACGAGCAAGCATTGTACATATCAACAAGGAGAATTGAAATTTGCTTCATTATATGTGGCTGCTTATGCCTTCAAGTCCCCAACACCGTCGCTATGCCGCTATTCAGATTCAAAGCAAACTGGATCGATGAGCTCAGGCTGGCTTTGGGCCAGCTACGTCCAACCCTTCCAGTCCTTGCATGGGATCCGCCACAGCACCTTTGGCAGTCTCTTCTTGATCCAAAACGACATCTTGTCCATCTGCGTTGTGCTTTGCAAGCCAGCTCTCCTGTGTGCCTTGGATCAGCTTGGAACTTTTCGTATCTGCACGTCTGATCGAACTCATTACGAACCTGTTCCCAGACTGCTTTCTTGCTGCCCAAGCCTTCGTCAGCGCTCTTGGGAGCCTTTGCTGCAGAGACTTTTAAGATTTTGCCAAAAAATTCAGACTGATCCATGTTGTCAATGGCTTCTTTCGCATCGTCTGCATCCTCAAATTCAACATACGCGAATCCTCGGTGTAGATCATCGGACTTTCGCGAGTCGGGCTTCGGCATCTGCACCTCAACGATTTCCCCAAAAGGAATAAAGGCATCGCGCAAATGGGTGCTTGTCACTACGGATGCAAGACCGCCGACGAAGACTGTAGCTTTCCAACGGGCGGCGTCTGACATGCTGGAACAAGCAGTGATGGTGAATTCAAGCTGTCAATCACTCTCGACTGGGAGGCATCCGGCTGAAGAAGAAATGAAGAAAGAAAGAGAAAGAATGCAATATGGGCAACAGAAATACCGGTTGCTCGAGACGAAGCATAAAGTACCATCTAGTTAGTTGGCTACTCTAGGCCTCTTTTTTCTGCCCCTCGCATCAGATAACTGGGACGTGATGCACGTGACGGACTGCAACCTTGGGGTTCAGCGCCCACCTGCCCGTAAGCCGCCAGGCCGGCAACGCCTGAGCCGTCCCCTTAGGGCAGGAGGAGCTCGGGAGGGAGGGTCTCGTCACATATCATCGGCTTGCAATCTGGCATCTAATTCATGACTTAGACGCCCTCTGCGCCAGGAGCATCATTCCACGCACTGGTGAATTTCTCTCATACGAGGCTCTAGAAGGTCGTTGCGCCTGATCAATGCATCCTGAGCCTTGTATTCGTACCCAGTCACCTTCATTTCTTCTTCCAACCCGACCCTAATCGTCGCTGCCCCTTGGGCTTCGTTTATATTGGCATAATGGTGCGCCTTCGAGAAGTGCCACGAACAGCCACCTTTGCTTGGTCTCCGGGCCCAGGAAAACCACTGCTGGTGTCTGGCACACGCGCCGGCGCGGTCGATGCCGATTTTTCGGATGAGAGTAAACTGGAAGTCTGGGATCTTTCCTTAGACGACCAGCACCAGGGGCTGGAGTTGCAGCCCTTGATCAGCATCACAACGGAATCTAGGTACCAGCCGCAAAGCATCTGTTGCGTGTATCTTTGCGCGAAGTTGACTGACCTCAATTCAGGTTTAACGACATTGCCTGGGCTCCTGCCGTATCTGGGTTTCCGAAAGGCATCATTGCCGGCGCTCTCGAAACCGGCTCTTTGGACCTCTGGGACGCCGCTAAACTCGAGGCCGGTGCGTCAGACGCTCGTTTCTATTCGACCTCGAAGCATACAGGACCCATCAAAGCCCTCGAGTTCAACCCCTTGAAGCCACATATATTGGCTAGTGCTGGAGCCAAGGGCGAATTATACATCTTTGACATCAATGACCTCGAAAACCCCATCCGATTAGGAAGCTCTGCCGCTCGCGCGGAGAATATCGAATGTTTGGCATGGAACAGGAAGCTGCCGCATATACTGGCAACGGGCGGACCCGGGGGCTTTGTCACTGTATGGGATTTGAAGTCCAAGAAGGCGTCTCTCACGCTCAATAACAGCCGAAAAGCCGTCAGCGCCGTCGCCTGGGACCCGAACAACTCCACCAGACTGATGACAGCGACACCCGATGACAGCACACCCGTCATTCTTCTATGGGATCTGAGAAACTCCAATGCTCCGGAGAAGACCCTTCAAGGCCACGAACAAGGTGTTTTATCGTTGTCTTGGTGCCACCAGGACGGTGAACTCCTGCTCTCTTCCGGCAAAGACAGCCGCACTTTGGTGTGGAATCCGCAGACTGGAGAGCGGCTCGGCGAGCTACCCGAAGTTACAAACTGGACATTTCAGACTCGTTTCAATCCCACCAATCCCAACCTGTCAGCCACTGCAAGCTTCGACGGAAAAATCACGGTTCAAACTCTGCAGAACACCAACCCAGACACGTCCCAGGCTGCTTCTGGAAAGAACCTGGATGGGGAAGACTTTTTCAGTGCTGCACAAACCCAACCCCAGGGAGCGTCCTGGTCTCTGAGCCAGGTCCCCAAGTGGCTTGAGCGTCCAGTTGGTGCCACATTTGCTTTTGGTGGAAAGATCGTTGTTTTCAAAAAGAACTCATCACAGTCCGGGCAGAAGCGCTCCTCCAAACTTCTGATCACCAGGTTTTCTGCCGACGCCGACGTATCAGAAACGAGTGAGAAGTTTCAACAGGCTGTTAAAACGGGCGACCTTACAATCATCTGTAATGAACGCGTCAAACAAGCACACACGGAGGAGGAACGGGCCGACTGGAAAGTCATGGAAACGCTGGCTGGGGAAAATCCTCGTGGAAAAATTGTTGACTATTTGGGATTCAAGGAAGAGGAGCTTCTCAATGGCGTTGATAAAGATGCCGAAACGCAGACCAAAGGCACCACAGCTGTGGCCGACAGCAACGGAGAGCAAAAGGACGGCTCCGACTTTTTCGGCGGCGCCGATGATGGCGAGGACTTTCTCTCCAATATCACAGCAACCAGGGGGGCAAAGACCGAGAATCCATTCCACTTGTTCTCAGACGGTGATACAGCAGTGGAGAAGGACATAACCAAGGCATTGATGCTCGGCAATTTTACCAAGGCCACAGAAATTTGTCTCAAAGAAGACCGTATCGCCGATGCTTTCTTGATTGCAAACTGTGGCGGAGCGGAGCTCGTCGAAAAAGTACAAACTGCCTACTTGGCTAAGAAGGGCGGCATGCCAAGCTACATGCGCTTGCTTGGATCTGTCATCTCCAAAAACCTTTGGGACGTTGTCTACAACGCAGACCTTGAGAATTGGAAGGAGACTATGGCCATTATTTGCACCTTTTCAGATCCTTCGGAGTTTCCTGACCTCTGTGAAGCCCTCGGTGACCGAATTCACGATCAGGGATCCCGTAAAGATGCCTCATTTTGCTACTTGGTAGGCTCAAAGCTGCCCAAAGTTGTCTCCATCTGGGTTGCTGAGCTGGAAGAGGCGGAAAACGAAGGAATGAAGGAGGTCACGGGAGGATCCGCATTCTCGGTCCATGTCAAGTCTCTGCAGAACTTCATCGAAAAAGTGACCATCTTTCGACATGTCACTAAGTTCCAAGACACGGAACAAAGCCAGTCTGCCGACTGGAAGCTGGTCACGCTTTACGATAAGTACACAGAATACGCTGACATCCTGGCTGGCCATGGACAACTCGATGTGGCACAGAAATATCTCGACTTGTTGCCATCCAACTACCCTGCCGCCGAAATCGCGCGAAACCGTGTCAAGCTCGCGACGAAGAAGCCCACAGGAGCGCAGGCTTCCAGTGGCCGAGCTTCCGCCAACTTGGCAGCGAGCCGAGCCCAGCCCATGGCGGCCTACTCGACGCCCCAACCGGCGGCAGCAGCAGCAATGACGAACATGTCAACCGCAAATCCGTACAATAGCCTCAGCCAACCACAGGGAGTCTCAGCTCTCCCGATCCCGTCATCGCAGTACGCGCCCCAGCAGAATCACTATCAACCAAGTTATCAGCCTCAGACGACATATCAGCCTCAAAACCAGCCAGGCTATATGAGCGCCGGCATGGCACCGCCGCCGCCGCCCGTCGCCAGTGGCCCCCCCCGGACGTCCTCTTCGACGCCCTCGGGGCCACCTCCCAGCCGAGCCAAAAACATGGACAACTGGAACGACGTACCTCTAGTGACGAAAGCTGTTCCCCGACGCTCCACGCCCGTAGCACCGATTACATCGCCGTTTCCCGGATCAGCCAGTCCTACAGCTCCGCCTTCTGGTCCGCCTTCAGCCGGCCTCTATGGTCCACCATCAAGCTCATCGGCATTACCTCCGCCTCCGCCAAAAGGCCCGGCTCCTCCCAGAATGCAGTCTCCTCTGACAGTGCCTCCTCAAGGCATACCACCGCCACCACGACCATCATCGACAGTCGCCAGTCAATACGCTCCAGCGGCACCTCAACCCGGTGCGGTGCCATCATCGGCCCCTCAAATTGTCCCCCGGACTGCGTCCCCTTACAACGCGCCTCCAGCAGGCACACCTTCTTCCAATCGATACGCACCCGCGCCGGCAGCCAATGTACGACAATCTATTCAGCCTCAGACTGCTGCCATGGCTCCTCCACCTCCTGGCTCAGCCAGCAGACCGCCTCCGCCCCCATCAAGTACCTTCGGGCACCAGGCTCAGCAGGCTCCTCCGCCAAGAGGCTCATATTCTTCGTCGCCGTATGCGCCCCAGCAGAGCCCTGGGGTTGGTCTACCGCCATCGGGACCGCCGCCATCGGGACCGCCGCAATCTGGACCTCCCCCTGGCGGTCGTCCGCAGGCAATTTCACCTCCTCCGAGGACGACGGCGACCCCGTCAGGCAAGGCCAAACATCCTCCCGGCGACCGATCGCATATCCCTGCAAATGCACAGCGTCTCGTCGATATCCTGAGCCAAGAAATGCGTCGAGTGGTTCCCTTGGCGCCAGCAGCATTTGCTCCGCAGGTTAAAGATGCCCAGAAGCGACTGGACTTGTTGTTCGACCATCTGAACAATGAAGAACTGGTTCAGCCGGCCACAGTTGATCAACTGACGCGAATGGCTGAAGCTATCCAGAACAAGGATTACGTCACTGCACAGAACTTGCAGGTCGAAGTTCAGAAGACCAGACCCGATGAATGTGGCAACTGGATGGTACGTGAAAAAGGTTTACCTGAGAAGGGGGCCTGTGCAGCTAACACGTGTGTAGGGCGGAGTGAAACGTCTGATCAGCATGAGCAAAGCATGTTCTTGAGTGTAGAGCGGCAGCTTGGGATCGCACGATGACGCCCCGACGGCCGCTGAAGGGCCTCGAACGGGAAGACCCATTGAAGCTATCATTTGTGCTTCTCCGAGATGGGCGCGGTATTTAACCTCGTGTGGATGGTGTATTGGGGCTGAGGCTGCAAACGCCGTTTGCCGAGACTCTCCGAGGCGCAACAGGAGGGGCTGATGTATGTTCGAGCATAATGGAAAGCCGAAGCCTCGTAATAAGTAAACGGCCCAGGAATCTGTCGAACCGCAAGCCTGCGTGAACAGCTGATGACTTTGCCCGATGTCGACTGGCGGATTGATGGATGTAGGTGTAGCCACAGCAAGGGAACGAGGTTGAAGCACGAGTGCCGTGAAAGTCATAAAGAAATGGCAACAATGAAATGAACATTGTCCACTTCCTTGACTATCATAAAGACGAACTCGTCACACAACGAACTCAGCGTGTGTCCCTCACGAGCGTGGTATGCTCACACTCTGTGACTTGTTTGCGCACGTTCAAGGGACTACCACCCCCCCCCCCCCCCACA